>PQWD01006210.1:0-85563 GCA_019425675.1 Leucinodes orbonalis
GTGATGGTTAAGATTATGAGATAATACCTTACCGACCCCCCACCGAACATCAAAAAGAAGCATTGTTTGCATAGATTAGATTGGTATTTGACAGGTATTCAGGGCTGACAAACTATTCTATTCACTCGTATGCTTTGGCGGGAAACGATAGTCAAACAATTGCTCGTCATAAGTTTTTGCCATAAAGCGAGCCGCTATTTACTAACTACACTAGCCAAAGTCAACTGATAGACTATGTTTTAATTCTTTTCTCTATTGCAGTCCACTGCTGGAAATAGGTCTCCCCCATTTTGCGCCAGATATACCATTCCTCCGCTTTTCTCATCCAGCCTCCACCAGCGACCTTTCGCAAGTCGTCGGTTTTTTTATTATTTAAATAAAAAAGTGTACATAACAATCAGGATGCTCACCTGATGGTAAGTGATACTCAGCACCGAGTCTACCACCAAGTAAATTAAGGCCTCCTTCAACAATTTCCATCATAGTGAGCTATTTGGTGGGACATCCCGCATGCAGGTAAGGCATTACACCAACAGTTCCCGGTTTGAACCCCTTGCAGCACAAATATAAGTGTGCATGCACATGTCTGTTTGTGTTAGTCTAGGTGTTTTCTATATATAATATGTATATATTTACAAAACAAATTTACTTATGTATGCTCATCATTTGATTAGTAGCCATATTACCGGCTAAATTCTTAGTTTGTGACTAGAGGGCACTGGCGCACGCTTTATGTATGATCCGATCACTGTTGCCATTGCGACAGACAAAAAGCGTAAAGCATCTCAATTGCTTCAGAACACACGAAATGACGAAACACATCAAGACCGAGATTCCGTCCCCGCCGGCGGGGCCTTTCGCGCGATCCCGTAGGTTCGACCAGCCTCTATTCCACGATACCCGGCACTGCCCGGTCGTTTTTCTCCCCAAACGTATACTAGGTTACCGTAGCCCTTCCCCCAGCAACGCCCTAAGCCTAGGTGCCACGTCCCACTTCTGGACACCCTTAGGCCGTTGCATAAAATTTTGGGCTGAGAGCCATCTGCCTCGCCAATTGTCCGGGAAGCTGTTGAAGGCCACCCTGCCGGCCAACAGCAATAAGTCATTCCGAAAAAAAAAAAGCACGCTTTATATGGATACTAAATAATGGATAAAAGTACTATGTATAAATCAATTATATCTTACCCTTTTGACAACCCTATCATGAGTGAGTCGGGTTAAATTGATTCACTGAATTAAAAGCAATTTATGTACATGAATTTTCATAAAATATGCACAACAAAGTTTGATGGATGATTTTGTAGTGATCGGCCGTATTCATGAATTCTAATGAAATAGGTACAAAATGGTTGGCCATCTCTGAAAATAAGAACGTACTTTATAATTGATTACAAGTCAGTTAACCTGAATAAAACTTTGTATAAGATCGTCTGCTGGGTACCTCGTCATCAATCCATAACGGCGGGTAGTTCCCGCTCGTCACCCCTAGATTTGTCCCCCCCCGGCCCTTTTGAAAAAAGTACTAGGGGACCATACATAACCAAGCGGTTCTGTTGTGAACAACTTATGAATTTATCGAACTGATAAAAAATGCTGACCACTGAAAAGTACTAATTGGACACCTCGTATGTAATCATGGTCTCCTAGTACTTACAATAGATTTAATTTAAGAAACAGTATGGTTAATGTAGAGTTAATTAAGTTATAAAGTTATTATGTTAGCTAGGGGTGACGAGCGGGAACTACCCATAACGGCCTACTGCAGGACACAGGCATAGCCATGGCAAGATTGGGTCGTAGCCCACCACGCCCGCCTTATATTCATCAGTGATTCATCCTGCAATGTTTTTTTTGTTACGAAGTGATCAAGACGGTCAGGACGCTCTCCTGATGGTAAGTAATACGCCTGACCATGACAGAGCGTCATTAAAGGAGACCACATAATAATAAAACCAGTTATGTTGCCTCCAGGCATGCGCACTGCGTACGTCACCCGAGACAACAAATGTCTCTTATACCCGGTAATTTCACTAGCTACAGTGCCCCCATCCCGAAACACAAAAGTGCATAGCACTCTTATTTTACAGGACAATAACTAATGTTCTAACCGAACTCTTAAATATCGCACTAAGTGATTTTCACTATTGAATGCCGGCCGGTATCAGCTGACCCATCTCTGCTCGCTTTCCAACTTTTTTTTTATAGAATGGGGGCAAACAAACCTGATGGAAAGTGAATACTGCCGTCCATGGATATTTGCAACACCATAGGAGCTACAAGATACATTGCCGGCCTTTTAAATTCCATACCCTTTTTACCTTAGATTCTTTGCCGATCTAATTTCCGAAATTCCTACCTATATTTATCACAAGCACCAGCTCAATGGAAATTGTTATGTTAGTTGAGCGACAGTACGTCGCCTAGTTATAGACTTTAAGACTTCGTACCATAATGTATTGATTTTCTCCTAAAATACTCAATTAATTTAATATACTATACCAAGTACTGTTTACTGAGAACACCCACCTATTTTGCCTACGTGTTATCTATTAAAAAACCGGGATATGACGCAAAGCTGCTTCTGTTGCCCTTTTTTTACTACTGATGGGGTACCCTTTGCCCCTTGTTTAGGTTAAGCACCTTGCAAACGTGTACCTTATTCTAAAGGCCTTATGGATCACATTCTACGGTACGAGCAGCAGAGAAGCGTTAATTGAGCGACCTATTTCCACAGGCTCATTAACAAGACAAGAGCTCATTCGATCTTGCGCGCGTTGTAAAGCTATCAGTATGGGGCTGAATTACGATAGTACCTACGTTAAAGGTATGCGTCAGTATTTAGGGGAGGATTGGAGTTATTTATCAAGTATACTTATAAGAGCTTAGCTGTAATAATTTAGTAAAAGCCCCTTTCCTTAAATGTATCGAATCAGTTTGGGTGATTCATTTGAAATTTCATTTAGCTGACAGCATCGTTCATTTTATCATTTAGAGAAAATGACAATTTCATTAATCATCAAACAATGACAACGTCGTTATTTTCGTTGAAAATGATAATTATTTTAACAAACAATAAAGTAACACAATATCGGTCATAAATAAACATGTCCCTAATTCCGCTGATTTTAAAAATGCTCCATTATATTCTTAATGTGTCACATACTATATAAAACTGTCAATGTTAAAGCATCGTCCAAATAATGCAAGCCATTTAATTTTTCCCAATTTTAGCGAATTAATACCTGACTGCCTAACACATAAATAAGGATTAAAATAATTGAGACAATAATGATAGAATAATAGCAAGCAGAATAATATAAACGGATACATATAGTTAAACATGGCAGCAGAAGACTTTAGTTAACACCAAGTGATTACTCTAATAAAGTTATCCTGAAAGTAAAATTACGAATAATTAATCGACACAGACCCTTAATATCAATATGTATTCACGTGAATAAGCAAATTTCGAATCTCGGAATCATCTAACCGAATTAAGCTTCACTTACAATTATCGAATGATGAAACTCTCTAAAGGAATACCGAACACGAATAATTCATGTCATACTTTGTCCTAATAAATTGACTTTTTTAATATTATAGTACGAGTGCAGTTATTTTATAGATGTGACGAGAAATAACAACTACACTATAGATATCTGAACTTATATTCAAAATTTATGACAACAAATTTTTAAATACTTTACATTGATTACCTAAAAACCCATAAGCAAGCTAACTCCCACTATATACATAGTCAAATATAGAAAATAACATTACAGCAAATCGTTATCACAATTGAAACTCTGCAATTACACATTATTCGGATTTAAAATATAGACCAAAAGCTTATGTAAGGATTCTTGATGTTTACGAGAAGTATATAAATTAATATTGTAATATGAACATATTTTTTTTACGTCCTAAACAGTTGGAGATCTTATATGGACTCAACGTGCATAAATATTAAAACTTGAGTGAATGCAACAAATATTTACTAGATTAGAAATTCATATCTTCTGTCTTAGAAGATCGAAACAAAAATTATACATACATTACATTTAATGAAAGTCAAACTATGTTATCTTGAAATTACACAAGAATGGATATAAGAAATAAACTATGATCTATATTCTACGCGCAAAAAACCAGCTACCCAACCATCGTTTCAGACGTAAGTAATCTTTGTAATATGATATTACTTTAATAGAAAAAGCTATTGCATCGTAAATACTATTAACGTGAACTTTAATTAAACTGATCATTTCATTAATACTCATAAACTTACTCAGTGAAAAATGCCAACATAGTAAAATTATTTACTTATATGAGTTAGAGAGAATATTTCAAATATTTTTCGTTCTTAAAACAGGACTCGAATTAATCAAAAAATATCTTAAATACCTACAAATTAATTTTAAAATGTAGAAGTACAAACACATGAGTGTAGTCTCTGAACTACCTGTACAATGAAATGGTGATAATAAAATAAATAAATATATCTGAAGTATTCTGACGACATCAAAAAACCAAAGTGTGCTTACCACAACAACCATCATAATTTTATTTCAGTACTTAAAGATACAAATCTTTTTTTATGTTTAAATGAAAATTATTGATTGATTGTACTTTTTTTTAATAACTCAGACAAAAATAGCGTGTATTGCACAATTAACTTTAATTATACATATTTAATTAAAACGATTCCGATACCTTACATTATAAACTTAAAAATAACTCTATACTATTAATTTCTTCACATTAAATACCTCATAGAAAACTTACACAACTATAACGATACATTTTATTATTATCTTCTACTTCAGTTGTACCAACACCATGAAATATGTGACCACGGCACCAAGCACCTGAAATATTTTGCATAGTATTTAGTTGGTTTATTGCATGTTGGAGATTTGCTAGAACTGATGTTATATCGAGGATCAAATGTTTGCAGTGGACCACCTCCGACTCCAATTTAAATAACTAAGCCATAACGTCAGATTCAGGGCATAAAAAATATGTTCAAAATTATATTGCCAAGGATCGAGATTTGACTTTCTGTTCACCGCAGGAACATCGCAAATATAATGAAAATTCAAACAGCATAATAAGGTAAAGTACAGAGAAATCATCTCTTTAGGAATATAAAAGTAAAATAAAAAAATCGCCCTTATTGTTTAAACACCTAAAAAAGGTACCTACGCAGCAACTTTACATCTACCTCATTCATGTTTTAATTTTAAGTGCAAAACATGTCTTTGTGAGATTTGAAGTCCTCAGGCCCTTGTAGAGGTCTTTCTCAGGAATGAAGCAACCATATCTACTAACTTTATGGGTAAAGTCACTAAAAATGACTGGTATTCTAAGTTAAATGCAAATTGACCTAGTTGATACATGACATTGAAGATTTCTATATGATACAAGTATACAATATATGTATGGAATGCATGGTCTTATTCCATCATATCCTTCCTTTCTCCGTACCCTTCGGCTACCTATTTGCTATCTCCTTAAGCGATACTTACCGAAGCGAACAGATCCAGAGAAACGGTGAAGAACTTCGCACCAGAAATACTCATGGCCTTCTGGCATTGCTGGCACACGATCTGCACGAAGGTCTTAGCCTCTTCCGAGCCATCGTACCACTGGCAAGAATAGGCTGCCTCCATCACTGATGAGCTCTGGAAATCAATACTTCATTCAACGGATTGGAAAGCAGCTAATAACCGAGAAAAGAGCGTATGACAGTAATAAATTTGCATTTAACTTTGGCAGAAAAAAGAAGGATAAAAAAGATGGAAAAATTAATAAATAAAAAAACTTCGATAAGCAAAAAAAAAGGTTCATTCAATCTTCTTCCTAGCTTTATTTGTACCTACGAGTAGTTCGTTTCAAGAACAATCAGACCGAACCTGGTGTTGGAGTTTCTCAACCTTATAACATAATACGTGGTTATATAAAATAACGGCTGCCAAATTGGCAGGTGTGGGTAAGTGTTTCTCAAACTCAAAATCGTCTTTAATGAGGTGATCGAATCTACTGTGACTCAATTGAGATATGGCCTAACCGAGCATGCAAAAATCCCACAAAGACCTCTCGTGGGGTACAAACCTATGACCATAGCAAGAAACGATCTAATGTTGAGTTCAAATATTGTTTTGCTTAAACCATTAGATCTTGGAGGGAATCAACACCACCAAGTTTACCATATATAATCATAGATATATCAGTTCCCAGCAACGGACAAAAAAGAAACATTAACTACTAACGAGAGCACGTATTACAATACGAAAAGAATTTTCTCTTATTATGAGCCTAAAATAGAACGACGAAGCACCTAGACACGTAACATAATCCCTGACGATACTGACATGACACTAATACGTTGGAAGATTAGGTATTATATATCGGATTATTTCATAAATACCATTTTTCTATTCTGTTATTGAAAGAAGTGGCCTATTTATATAATAATTGAGTATAAGATATCAAAAGTTCTTTTCGATAAAAATACAGCTGGGTACCAAGAGGGATAAAATTGTTAATTACTTTTATTATAATTGTAAGATATTTGAAACAAGGTGCTGCTGAATACTGAGTCGTCTAGGTCAAGTATCAACCGCACTGCCAGATTTTGTCCCATAATGATTCGATTATTCATATTTCACAAATTGTAAATTGTAATATGCACGCACAGACATGTTTTGTATTTTTGTAGTACGTTAATAGGGCACTGTATTAGAGATATCAGTAGGTAAGAGGGACTAAAATATCATCTATGGTATGCACGGGGTAGTGTTGACAGAAATGAATGACTCTAAAGTAATTGGTTTTCTTTAACACGTATCATTAGGTCACCCTATTTTCTTATATAATCATCTTCATCATTATTACAGTCCAATATATCCACTGCTAAACTAACGCCTCCCCTAATGATTTCCACGCGGACCGATCCCTAGCAGTTGACACCTGCTACCAGCCTTCTTAACCAGGTCATCGTCCAGCTGGGGGATCAGCCGCTGCTTTTCGCGTTACGTGGACGACACTTGAACCTTGTCGCACAATCGGTTTTACGCACTATGTGCCCTGCCCACTGCTACTTCAGCTTGTTAATACCGTTCACTTAATCAATTGAACGCCGGGAATTAAGACACAATAGAAAATCTATTGTGTCTAGCGCCTTAAGACTTCATTGGCTGTCGAAGGGTTAATAAAAAAACCTTGTTAAATTGGTGTAATTTATTAGGAAATCTCTCGATATTGCCTTACCTCCTCAATAAGCCGGTTACCAAATATGCAGAAGTGGAACACCTGACCGAGTGTGTAACTGAGGTAGCCGATGGTGCTAAAGGCGTACACATTAATGCCGTTAATCTGGAAATAGAGGAAGAAAATATTAAGGAGAGGATTACAGTAAAACGTTATTATACTTGTCATGTTAAACGAAAAATATATGACATAAAGTAAACGTTGGTACAAGTATTTTACAAGGTTATTTTACAAGGTTAAATCTATTCCAGTGAAGCTGTAAAATCCATCTGCGGCGAACAGAAGTAGTCAATTCGAAAATAAAATTTGTTGAAGCTATACCACATGACAGCGTCGGTGGCTCAAAGGTGTGGACTGTTGCCTTCCTACCGCGAGTGCGCACGATCAAATCCCACCACGTACTAAAGTGTTTTCGAATTTTCGAAATTATATGTACGTTAGCCGACGCTCTTACGGTGAAGGAAAACCATACAGACCTCACAAGTCATTATTTTTATTTAAAGATACTATTGCCTAAGTAATTATTTTAATCATGGCCACGTGGTACCGGCACATTTACATACAATTACAAATATATAATCCTCCACCCTACTCATACAGAATGTGCCGTAAGAGACTTCTTAGGAACAAAACATTTGGTAGAGAAAGAGAAGCAGTGTTATTTTATTTACACCTTACCTTTTTCTCTACCAAGCACAGCAATAATGGTAAAAAACTTAACTATTAGTACCGAGATATTAAGACCCGTATTCTTCAACGAGACTTAACGTTAATATTTACTTAAATTAAGTTAGAAAGGATAGTACTATAAACGATAAATAGCGGCATCCCTTTCTAACTGTATTTAAGTAAAAAACCAATACTTGAGTCTCGTTCTAGACTACGGGCGAAAGTCTGACAAATACTATTAAAATAACGGGCTTCTAAAGTAACTAGTAAATTTGTTATTACCTTAGTAGCCTGGTAAGCCAGCAGCGTCAATGTAATAGTTGATACAAGCATGTGAAATAATAATGCGGTACCATAAGTATCCCCTATGGACGCCACTAATCTGAAAAAGAAATGAATATTTTTAAGTAAATCAGGCATATAATATACTAGCTTTTGCTCGCGGCTTCGCTCGCGTTAAGGGTACTACTTTTCTTTCCCTATTTTTAACCCCTTATAGGTGGAATGAATGAATCAATCATTTCACTCCATGAATTAAAAACCGTCTTTAGGGATACCTACGTCAGAGGCTTTATGCATGAAAGTGTCAGCCCGATCGGTTTCTTAGCGGATGCCTACGTCATAAAATCCACCTGCACGCCAAATTTCAGCCTGTTCCGTCCAGTCCAGATCCATACCATGTTCATGCACACATATGTTTATATTTTCCGGCAATCGAACCCGGAACCCTAAGTGTTATAGCCGAAAATCTATATGGTAAAATGTCATATTAACCAAAATAACGTGTGCAGCTAACTTCATTATATAAGCGATAGAGAAATTTTCAAGACAACAAACATTCTTTGGCTTTCGTTATGGCTCATACGTAAACATAAATTTCATATATAAAATGTATTTGTGGTGAAAACTCTTACATTACAATAGATCATAAATTATTCAGATTGGTTCTTGGTATATGTTTATAAGGAAAATATTTGTTAGCCTCTGCCTGTGTGTGAGCATCAATTTTGTTCTTTCTGAAAATTACAAGTATATTATGTACCTTTAGTGTTTTTGTTCTCGATAATATTTATTCAAGATATTTTATCGTGATGTTTAAAGTAGAAATTTTCTGGTTGTATATTGACTGGATAAGTCTGGGTTTAAATCAGAAACCATTTCATCCATAAGAGAACTAAGGTACCGAAATAGCTCGCCAGATCTGCAAGTGAAGTGGCTTGTCAAGTTTGGCACTCGGAGCAGACGAGTTCTAAATTTCTTGCTTAATGGAAGTGCTACTCGTATGAATGTGGACAGGGCTTTACTATTGAAACTTCAGGTCTCATCTGGGGACAAGCAATGATGCGACTGGAGGCCTAAATCCGCTCCTACATTTATTATTATTATTTAATCCAAATTAATAAATGATTTTTAGATTTGACTTCGTCCTGATTCGTCTGGATAGCCTAGTTGTTCCCTAAAAGAAAATCGAAGTTTAGAGGCAGTAACATTACATTCGCTTCAACTTATTGCACTCTATTTCTAGACATAGTTTTCCCCAATTGTGAGCTTGGTGGTATCGTGCTTTGTTATGTTCACCTCTACCAGCAAAGAGAAAGTTTAAATATTTAATTACAAATATTTTTTTCACTGGGTTCCGTCAGAATATTGGCGCTATGGTGTCGCAATGGCTTAAGCTGAGGCGGAACCCTTTGACCTTTTAATGTTATTGACTTTATTTTTAAGAAATATGTTAGTGCATTATGTCAATTTTTATATTGTATTTTTTGTGGAAGGTCAATAATGATTTTCTTTCTTTCTTACAAAAAGTTTAGGGTTCAACTCTTTTGATCGGAACTATACAATGATATTCTGCATATATAAAGGTAGATACGCCATCCGTGCCTCAAAACGAACCGCCGAATAGAGTATAGTTTTGTTAGGTCCTATCCTATCCTATTCAACCCATCGCAGTCCATGCTGGACATAGGTTCCCCCATTTCGCGCCAGATATCCCGGTCCTCCGCTTTCCTCATCCAGCCTCCACCAGCGACCTTTCGCAAGTCGTCGGTCCATCGGGCCGGAGGGCGTCCTACGCTACGCTTGCGAGACGCGGTCTCCACTCCAAAACTCGTCTGCTCAACGGCCATCGGTTCTGCGACATACGTGACCAGCCCACTGCCACTTCAACTTGCTGATCCGGCGGCTATGTCGGTAATTTAGTTTCTTACGGATTAAATCATTTCTGATCTTATCCCTAAGAAGGACCCCGAGCATAGCTCGTTCCATTGCGCGTTGAGTGACTTTGAACTTGTGAACCAATCCCGCAGTCAGTTCCATGTCTAAGCTGCGTATGTAAGTACGGGTAGGACGCATTGCTCAAAGACTTTTGTCTTTAAGCATTGCGGAATCGTCGACGTGAAGACCTGACGTAACTGCCGAATGCCGCCCAGCCAACTGAATCTCCTACATAGCTTCCCTCTCGAAATGTGCCGGCCAAGTTGGGTTTGGCCCAAGTAAACGTATCTTGCACAACTTCGAGAAGGATGCCATCGACGGCATATCGGTTGTGGCATGACATGTCATTGAACATGACTTCGTCTTGTCCAAATTCATGCCAAGCCAACTCGTCGGGAGATTCATTAGGCTATCAACATCTTAGCAAGCTCTTCCGATGCTCTGCAACGATGACGATATCGCAGCAAAGCGCAGATGAGAAATATACTCTCCATTGACGCTGACGCCTCTGGGTCAATTGTTTAGGTCAATGTGTTCGAAATTCGAAATATGTGTATGTGTGCTGTTATTGCATTCGGAACACTTTTTTCGATTGTTTTGTGAGCATATCACGAATCTATACTTTTTTACATCATTGGAACTATAGAATATCTTTTGTTTGCATTAAGTCCCGTTAAAACAACCGACTGTGAAATAAATGAGAATTCATGCGAAAATCATCAGGTGGTATGAATGGTATGTAAAATACCAATGATCGCGAATAACGGACTACAGCTGACTGAGTTTTTAAAGTTAATCAAGAGTTCCAACACCCAGTAATTTTAACCGGGCTTTTAATAACCGCAAAAAATGCAATAACCTAGTTCGAAATTACCAAGCGCTATAGCGTAGCTTACAGATTATTCAAACATCAGTTATTGTAAACAACACACCCCAAAAGCTCCCTTCCGCCATCAAAACTTCAAGCGCTTGTATGGTTTGAATTACATGATAAACGACTGTTGACATTGCAAAAGTTACATTGTAGTATGAGTCGTTTCAGTTGTCTCATTCCAGGCACAATTGAAATCAAGCAAGATAAAGCGAGTTTAGTAGTGATGTACGTTACTCAACGCGCAATGGAGCGAGCAATGCTTGGGGTTTCTTGTAGGGATAAGTTCAGAAATTATTTTATCCAAGCCAAGGAACAGCAAGCTGAAGTGGCAGTGGGCTGGTCACGTATGTCGCAGAACCGATGGCCGTTGGAGAAGACGAGTTAGCTTAGGACGCCCTCTGGCCCGATGAACCGACGATTTGCGAAAGGTCGCTGGTGGAGGCTGAATGAGGAATGCGGAAGATCGGGATACCTGGCGCAAAATAGGGGAGACCTATGTCCAGCAGTGGACTGAAATAGATTGAAGAGAGAGTACGTTACTTAACGGTTATTTAGCGTATTTTGATACGGTCAGGACGGATCAGTATATGGGGTGACCAGTTCGCTCACCTGATGGAAAGTGATACGCCTGCTCATGACAGATAGCAATTTGTCACCTTCAACACTACAGTGCCCTCATCTCGAAACACAAGCGAATTTTACGCTCCTATTTCATGTCACGATTTAAGGCGTTGCAATGTCAAGCCTAACTATCATACAAAAAGTATGAAAGTATTTTATCCATTGTTAGAACCCACAATACAAATTTGAAATTCGATCTAGATAGGCCTTTGTGAATGTCGGTAAAGATAACTTACATGTATATTTAAATGACCTTAAAAGCTTATTTTATACTAATTAATTATCTTTCATAAAAAAACTGGCACTTTTATAAAAAAAATAAGAATATTTTTTATACTTTGGTCACATCACTAACCCACAAATAAACGTCAGCAGCCCCTAAGATTGTTTTGTTCAAACAGTCTTGAAATTAATGGGAATCTATTCTATTAGAAATGTTCTCGACATTTTCCGTAAAATCTGTTTCATGCTGAAATCTTTACGGAGATAGATTTGGCTTGAATATTATGGTAAGAAAATACACAAATATCAATGATTAATTTTAATAGTGTTTCTATGGATATCATAATAAGCTCAATAGACGTTCCCACCTAGGGAATAGGCCTTCGTCGTCCACGCGGGCGCATAGCTCTCAGTTTTTATCATATGTGTATTCTTGAACTTGTATATTCTTAAATCTGTGGTTTTAATGTTTTTATTTAAAATGGGTTTACTCTTGAACGCAGACTATCCTAGGAAGAGACGTGCTCTAAGATGGAGCGTGCTTGCCCGGAAAAAGCCTATTCACTCGTTTTTTCAATGCCACAAGGTTGTATGTGGGCGGAAACACAGACGCAAGCAGATCATTCCATTCATTTGCAGTGCCTCAATCTGACATGCGAGTATGTCTCGCGCTAAACATAGTTTTGCGTTGTGGACTGACAGATAAGCGGGACAGAAAGTGATATGACTTGATACTGTGAGCCTCTTTACGTTAAAAGCAACCAACTTCAGTGTTGAAGTCAGCGTTGTTGTAGACATACCAATCAATATACATACATATAGTTTCGGTACTGAACTGGAAAAAGGCTTACTCATAAATAATATAGTGTTAGTCATATATATTTAAATGTTTAAATTGTCTAATGTATTTACGTAAACATGTTCTAACATTTAAGTGTCGCCATCTTTGATTTGAAGACATTGTTAATAGTTGGTCTTTAAGCTACCGGTTAGTATTAACTTTTCGTAGATTTAATGAAACTACTGTATTTTATTAAACTGAGTTGTCAAATGGCTTATGCTTGTATTAAAATATTTTGTAACAATTGTATCGAAATGTAAGTCTCAATATAACATTTATTCAAACGGAAGTGGTGCAGTGGCGCCACCTTTATGAATACTTTTGTTGATTATTTAGTAAAGTTATAATGTTGACTTCCGATAAAAGGGTATAAATACTGATTGTAATCATGCAGTTGCTGAATTCTCTTGTAAAGTGTGAAAGAATAAACATCTCTTGTGGAAACTGTTTAACTGGTTTTTATACATACTATCATTAGGTATACAATACATCCATCGCATATCAATATTAGTGAATTCCTTGTAAGAGGGGAAATGTCAGGTGTTCGAAATGGCATAACTTTTCCCATTGGCTCAGAGACGCCGGCGTAATCAGTATGTCGTAAGGTTTCAGGTTCAGCCCGTCTCATATATTTCTATGAGAAAATCCATGTCGTTTTCTGTTCAGGTTATATTGGAAATAAAATCACAAGGTGGTTGAAAGGCTTGATTCTGTGTCGTCGAGGTAGGAATAGAAAGAAAGAATAAATATTTGTTGATCGTAAATAAAATTATATACCTTACCTTCCTCACCTTTTTGTTGTTTTCCCACTGCTCCACAAATTGATAGTGTTATTTATTTTATTTTAATCTCAGTTAATAATAATAATTTATATTTCAAAAAAACACAATACAGTAAATTATTTGAACTGGTCACCTGTGTCATGAGAGGTAGGCTCTTTGAACAGTTTAGCACAATGTTGCGTTTTTTTTATTACAAAAGTTATATAAGCGCAGTTGTGCATACATACATAAGCGCTCATGCAGTCATACATGAATGTGTGTGAGAGAGAGAATGTGGATGTATGTGTGTGTGTGTGTGCATGCATGCGTGCGTGTGTACGTGTGGATATGAGTGCGTGTACGTGCGTTTGCGTGTGTAATTTCGTGTTTGTGTGAGTGTGTTTGGGGCTGTGCAAGATGTTAAGCAAATTTATATATCAAACTAAAGATCCACGCACCTCACAACGTGTTTGTGTCGTTCCACCCAGTATTTGATGGCAGAACGGGCCAGCATCTCCTGCTTCTGTGTCAAACCGTTCGGGTTCGCAGGGTTCTGACCGAAGTTCTGCAGCCTGCCACCAGCACCTCGCAGTGTCATACCGAAGTCTTGCTGCGTGGAATATATGCCTCTAATGTCCAAATCCACGGGATCTGGCACCTTCTCCGATTTTTCTGGTGTAGAAGAAGTGAAAGGATAAGAGCATTATTAAAATGACAGAGTATGTGAAACTAATCAACAAAATTTCTTAAAGACTACTTGATTCTAGATGGTAGACTTGGTACTGAGTCGTCTAGGTAGTACCACCTCAGTTCCAGATATCGTTGAAACAGAAGTGTTTTGCACTTCTGTGTCTTCGGGACGAGGGCAGTGTAGCTAGTAAAATGACCGGATAGAAGAGATCTAACATCTGTCGTCTCGGGAGACAGGCGCAGAGCAGTGTTGACGAAAAATAACGACTACTTACTGTTATAAATTTTCTTAAACATTGCATTTGTTATGGTCAGGCGTATCACTTACCATCAGGTGGACGCACTGACCGTCCGTTCACTTATAACATAAAAAGACTTAGCAGTCGGCATTCAACGGGCCTCATACAAAGTTCCAATAAACTGAAGTCAATAATAGTATCGATTTTATAGGTTTTGTTGAAACAAAAGAACAAACAACAAAGTTACGTAATTAATATTAACTTTGAAATACTGAAGTCAATTTTAATACCCTATTTAATAAACTGTGCTAGTTACATACCATATTTTGATTTCTACAAAGTAATAATAAGTAAATTAGGCACTCAAATCAATAGCAACTGGTTTAAATACCACAATTCCCAGAACAGGTAATTAACAACTTGAAACAAGCGCCTTTGTTAACTCTCTTGAATCTCCGACTACGCTTTTATCTTCTTATAAGAACAAACTTAATTTAGCTGCAAGGAAACTATTTCAGGAAGCAATAACTCACGTCTGTCACCTACACAGAATACGTGAAGAACCGAATGCGTACATAAACGTCATTCGTGAAGCAGCGGGAAAACAATAATAAACTAAGACACGGAGACCTTACTGCCATCTCTTAAAACAGTACTACTTTAATGATACCCCCTTTTCTGGTACAAAAATGTTGACGCATCATTATAACGATACTGTTTTAAGAGATAGCGGTAACTAGAGTTGCCAAGTCCGATTTGTAATAAATCGGTATACGAGGCCAAAAACATCGAGACTGATGGTTGAAGATCTGGACAGGTAAGAATAAAAAATGAGATTTGATTAGTTTAGTAGATTGATTAGTAGGGATATTTAGCGTACCCATCAGGACGCATCTTCAGACCCCTGAAAATCAGGACGTTCCACGTAAATCAGGACACCTGAAACACTAGCGGTAACTACACTACACTAGCATCTTTAAGAGATAAATTAAACTGAGTTATTCTTAATGGTAAGGGAGAGAGATAAATGCACAAATTGTTTCAGATATAAAATTATTGTCAGAACTTTCACGAAGAAAGCTTAATAGCCCTTATTTAGACATTGTTAAATAGGTAATAACTAGCTTATATGATATATGCTGAAATTATTACTTGTCACAACTTGGGTTGTGATTCCGCAAATGAAATTCTAGCAATAAAACGTGAGATTAACTTTAATAAGTTGAAATTTGGTAATCCAAAAGTTCAATATTTTGTCTCGTATAAAAACTGATCACTTATAAATTGCGGTGTTCCCGCGATATTCGAATCTAAACAGATACGCAGCAGCAACTTACGCCCATACCATACCACCAACCACACTAGATATGAAAGAAGTTGCCTACTAATAAATATATTATCACTGTAGAAGAACCGAAACAGCTCGGCTGTGTTAGCCTGTAGGTGTCCAAAGAAGCGCTCAGCTCCATCAACGGCTTCATTTGGCCTTCAGATGTTGGAGTTGCTCGCAAGCGAAGATTAGCACGAGCAAAACATGACGTCCATTAGGTTAGCGATTGCCATTGAGAACAGAAGCCATAACTGCAAAAAATGCATGATATGCATTTGGCAAATTTTTCGCTAGTGCATGCTTATGCCTCATCTTAGAATGAGCGCGGGTGGACATGGTCGAATACTGGTGTCGTTCTTACCTCGATAAGTTGGGTTTGGGTTTGTACACACCCCAAATATTTTTTTGTATTTAGTAGCTTTTTATTTATTTATTTCTTCACTTCTAGGCTAGTATTAGGAATCGTATTAAGTACTGACGTGGGTGTCTTGCAGACGATAAGTTAACAAAATGAGTTTTTAAGGTAAACTCATCGTCGATGAGGCACCCGCGTCAGTACTTTAAGATTCATAATTATTTTGAAGAAATCGATCATATCTATTACATATTCTTTCACTGGTATCTTATAATTTAAATAAGCTAGAATGGCAAGCACAGCACTGGTTTAGTGTCAGTTGGTGTAACGCTAGAGCTCGTACGATGCGAAATGCCACAGCGATAAGTTGAATAAATTTTCGACCCAATAGATTTTTTGGGTAAAATTTAGACTAAGTGGTCAAATCATCGTGGTGATTGAGAGAGGGCTGATTCAACATTGACGTAACACTGATGTTGTTGTACAAGGGAAAGTGATTCAGCCAACCGACAGGTGATGTAATTTTCTTAGAAACTAAGTGAACTTACTAAATTGATTTAGTAATAATATATGATGTAAAATACTATGCTCTTCTTTGGTACACAAAAGCGACGACATACATTGTGCCACTCATGCATTGGAAAGGGTACCAGGCCTTAGTGGCAACCTCGGAGCTGGTTCAGTAAGGGTTTCGTTCGTTTTCCTTGTTCGCATCAGGGACTGATTCCCCGAAGAAGGTAATTGTTTACCCAGCTGAATTAAAGATGCAGATAATTTAATGTGAAATATTTTTTTTTATAGTCTTTACAACAATAGTCTTCATAACAATCTTTGAGGTTTTTTTTTCTAATTTTTGCATGAGTATTTTAATCTCAAATAGGTTTGCTGCGCATGATTGTTATCATTTTTGATAACACTGTTTCAGGCCAAAGATAATAAAAATTATGGACTATATTCTTCTTCGAGTTCTATCTATCAAGGGAATGATTAATCCAGTAAGTTTGTTTGTTAAGCGCAAGGGACAGTTTTTATTTACCATCAGATCAACTTTAATTTTATTACTTGCATTCTTCACAGAGCAAATTTAAAAAAAGATTCATTAAAAATAACGCTTGACAATTCAAAAGTGTCATGTAAGGATTTATTTGAATAAACATTTTTGAGTTTGAGTTATTAATACTTGATTTCACTATCGAGGAAAATAACCGAACAAAAATAATTTACAACACAACTAATATCTAAAATTAACGGTTAGAATAACACAGATATGTCTGAAGAAGATTATCCCAAAATCGAGGTGTCGTTATTAATCTCTTTGGCATTTTGATCTCTGTGCTCAACAACTTTTGTCCTTTCTTCAAAATACAATCATGTCTGGCGACTTTTTTTTTGAGTTTAATATTTAATACTATGTTATTCGAAAAATAATTAACAAGAGAAGTTACATATTTGTTTATTTATCTAAATATACCATCAAAAAAACTTACTGACAACAGCCAATACGGTCACCGACAGATGAAAGTAAGAAGTCTTCTCATTTTGGTGAGCGCGAGCTGGTGGTAGCGGGCATCCGACTCCGTGAACAAGGGGTGGCTGTTCGACTGGTTCCATACTGCAAGGTCCTGACAATAAAGGTTCGTACTTAAGTGTGATAAAAACCTCACTCTCGATACAGGATCAATACTGCACTAAACAAATAATCAAATTGAAGTTGCTAATTGGTGTTTAGGTAAGAAAAATACCAAATTGTAGTTTGCAAATGAGTTACCGGTAATTTGTGAACTTTTTATGGTAGTAAGTAAACGGGACAGTCGTTGCTCACCTGGTGGTAAGTGATACACCTGACTATGACAGATACAGTGTTGAATGAATTATGATAGTAGATAGTCATTAGTTTGTCAACACTGCCCGTCACCCGAGACGACAATGTGAGGTCTTGCATGCCGGTTACATTAAATATTAAGTCAAAAGTAAATAACTTAAATAAATTAAAATACTCTGACTGTCAGCCTTAGTGTAGTTTAGGAATGCTACATATTTACTTTAGATAAAACTTTTATTTTATATAACTAATCTTTACAGTATTAATACAATTATTTTAAAATAACATTGAAAATTAAACATATTTACAAATAGCAATATTTACTACATATTGAACTGAAAAAAAAATCTCTAGTAACTATCATATTTCACCAAACAACAAGTTTCTTATATCAAAGTCAGACAGAAGCCTACAAATGCGAACCCTTTGTATGTGAATCAATCATTCCCGTTGTATTATTATTCAAGCAGAATCCGCACTTTTNACTTACTGACAACAGCCAATACGGTCACACCACAGATGAAGTAAAGAAGTCTTCTCATTTTGGTGAGCGCGAGCTGGTGGTAGCGGGCATCCGACTCCGTGAACAAGGGGTGGCTGTTCGACTGGTTCCATACTGCCAAGGTCCTGACAATAAAGGTTACGTACTTAAGTGTGATAAAAAACCTCACTCATCGATACTGGATCAATACTGCCACTAAACAAAAATATCAAATTGAAGTTGCTAATTGGTGTTATAGGTAAGAAAAATACCAAATTGTAGTTGCAAATGAGTTACCGGTAATTTGTGTCACTTTTTATGTAGTAAGTAAACGGGACAGTCAGTTCGCTCACCTGGTGGTAAGTGATACACCTGACTATGACAGATACAGTGTTGAATGAAATTAATGACAGTAGATAGTCATTAGTTTCCGTCAACACTGCCCGTCACCCGAGACGACAAATGTGAGGTCTTGCATGCCCGGTTACATTAAATATTAAAGTCAAAAGTAAATAACTTAAAGAAATTAAAATACTCTGACCACTGTCAGCCACTTAGTGTAGTTTAGGAATGCTACATATTTACTTCAGATAAAACTTTTATTTTTATATAACTAATCTTATTACAGTATTAATACACTATATTTTAAAATAACATTGAAAAATTATAAACATATTTACAAATAGCAATATTTACTACATATTGAACTGAAAAAAAAATCTCTAGTAACTATCATATTTCACCAAACCAACAAGTTTCCTTATCAATCAAACAGACGCCCTAAAATGCGAACCCTTTGTATGTGAATCAATCATTCCCGTTGTATTATTATTCAAAAATCCGACCTTTTCGTCCCGATGGAATCTACTCAAAGACAAGATTTCGTTTCCAATTGGACAACGTGGAGCTATGTTGAAAACGTAGCTTCTTTTCTTTTATTTTAGCGTAATTCTTTTTAATGTGCGGGGTCAACATTTCTCGCCAGGACTTTTTAGGGCTTAGCCCGTCTTACCTTATGTAAGTATCGTGTCAATTTGGGTTTGTATAAGTATATAAACACTAAAGCCCATACTCAATATTTGAAAAAAAAACTATGACGGTTTTTCTATAGAAAATAAATATTAAGATTATAATTTTATGATGAAACCCAATATTATAAAACTATCAAATTTTGAACAGCTTTTAAATTTAGTTTAGCTTTTAAGTTTTGTTAACAAAAACAAAAATTATTATTAAAAATATAAATAATTATGAATAACCAAAGTAATACTAATCACTTAATACATAAGTTTTTGACATTATGTATTGAGTAATGTAAAACTCAAAACAGTAATCTATCTTAGCGATCTTTCTAAACCCTAATCTTCTACCACGATTTCCTAGAATTTAGGAACGTAAGTAGGTGACAATGCTAAGTTAATAGCTAAAATATAACAATTATCTAAATATCCAGTTTAGTAAATCGGTCAACGTGGCTAATAGAAAATAGACACAATAGAAGTTTTTTATAAGACGTTTCCTGGAGATGTCTTAACAGACTGGGGGTGTTTCAAAAAGATTTTCAAATCAAATAAAATAAACAAAGTGTACAGGACAGTCAGTATGCTCACCTGATGATAAGTGATACACCTGACTATGACAGAGCGGTTTTGATTGAGACTAACAACTGATACACAGTTATTCTCCATCAATGCCGCACGACAGATGCTAGGTCTTATATACCCGGTAATTTTACTAGCAACAGTGCCCTCATCCCGAAACACAGAAGTGAATAACACTTCTGTTTCACGGGACGATATCTGGCACTGCGGTGGTACCTACTTAAACGACTCAGTACCGAGTCTACCACCTAGTAAACTAATAGAATATTTTTATAAATCAATGTTCCTTACTATGTTAGCTTCTTATAATCATAAGTTTCATTACCACGATGACTAATATATAAATATTGCAAAAGTATTCAAATATTATATTAGTAATTAATTAGTATTCAATGTAACCTTGACGAATTAACAATAAAAAATCAACCAACAAGTCAAAAAATCTTTTTAAACTATTTATAACTAACCTTGCAGGCGTTTAAAAGAAATATTTAATATTTGCAATCCGTCAGCCTTCGAAAATAATAACAGAAAGCTTTAGAACCCTTTAAAAATTCAACAGCAAACTGAATAAGTTTAGCAGCTCCACGTTGGGAACACAGGCACGCCGTGATAAAAATGAAAAAAGAATTTGAATATGCAGATGCGACAGATGTTTGCAAAGGAAGAAAGTCCTTGGTTATGACGCCAATCGGTATCGTAAGGTAAAAAATACGGGCATTTGTCCTGTACTTTATGGTATAAAATTATTCTATTGGCTATTTCCTTTTTAAGAGAAAAGCGAACAAGCATTCAATTAACCCTTAATAGTGGGATAATACTTAAGCTTAGTTAGGTACTTTTTTTTTGTATTGAGCCTTGTGTTTTGGATAACAACTTATTGATTTTATAATCTTAAGGACTTTATGTGACGCACCTATATTATAATTGCATAACATTAAAAACTACATTCAGCAAAAGTTTAAAAGATTTTTATAAAAAAAATACTTATAACTAGCGCGGACTATAGGCTAGTAAAATAATAATAGTCCTTTCTTTGATCTCGAAGTCATGATTACTATTTTAAGTTAGATTTTCTGAATAAACACAATTTAATGAACCTGTTATAGTGACTCACAGTTTTTATTCTTGGTCGACCACGACCTTGAGGCTCCGGACTGAGAAACCCCTATAAAATGTACGTGCGTTATATACAAATACATACAATAAGAGGCTGATTGAATCCTTACTCTATCTTCTCCTTTTTGAGTAGGATTCTATAGTAAATTGAAGAGTTTGCCTTAAAGCACTTCACTTCACTTTACTACTGCTGCATATTCGCGGGTACCATATTTTGTAAAAAGTACGGGTTAATAACTACTTTAAAATCCAGCTCCGTTTCTAAATCCGATCAGATTAACATGGGACTGATTAAAATCTTCTGGATCTTAAAGAGCACCCAGCTAACAACTTTTGGGATCAAAGCTTCACATACATAGTCAAACCAGGGCTGTAGTAGTAGCATAAATATGTGCATGGTACAAGAAACTGAATAATTTATTTATTCAAAGACGATACTACGTGCCCTTTCTGTATCAACTTGATGGTGCCAAAGGCGTCGACAAGGAGAAAATAATTTTCTATTCAGAACGCCTTTGTGTTCGCTTGTTAAATTAAAATTGGGTGGAAATGAATTTTCTTTTGTTGCGAGAAATGTGTATTATTTGCGAGTGACATTCACGCGATGGTAAAAGTGTTGGGCCTCCAAATTATTTCTTACATTAATAAGGTGTGAATAAAAATGTATGTTTCACAGTTTATTAAAATCAATGTTATGTTCAGTGATGAAGCTTTAATCATAATCATCAACTCTGTAAAGAAATTGATGCCGTGATCGTATCTTATCAAGATTATTATCTTTTTACTGAATAAATTAAGCTTATAAGGAGAGATTATACATATATGTTAAAAAGGTAATAATTAAATTAAAGGAATATTTACAGTACAAGATTACAAAACTAACAACATCTTTGACAGTTATTTAGATATATCACAGCTTTTAAAAACTGATATAACTTTATTCCTAGTAGATTAAACTTAACTAGTTAATAGACTGAACTTATGCCTTGCCACGTGTTTCGCAGGAGAATAATAATAAAACAACCGGACAGAATAGGTACGAGTATGCTCTTTAAACCTTGACTTTTGTAGATGACGTGGATTTATAATTTTGCTACAAAGGTGTATTTTTACTCGCGTGACACTCGTAAGATGATCGATCCTAATTTCTGAGTGAAGGAAACATGAAAACGCTAGTAGATATTTTATACGATAACGACATCTGGGAACAGAAATATCAAATATTCTTTTGTGCCTCATGCAGTGCTTTTTCTCAAAAGTTCATTATCTTATTTTATTGTCTTTCTTAAAGACCGTTAAATATTATTACTATAATATTAAATTATTATATTATTTACGGTGCGATATACTTAAAACATAAAATTTGAATTTGCTTATGAAAATATTTAGGAAGTAATAATATTTCAATTACATTATAGACACTCGTAACTCTTTGAAGGACACTTACCTGTAAAAGCTCTTTGAGTTTATGGCGAAGAACAAAAGCTTGATGCAGGAATGAGCGAAGAATAAAACAGTTATAGTATTAGCAGTAAGCTCGTTGACTTCTTCAGAATACTGCGCCATATTTGCAGCCATGCATAAATAGTTAATCACGATTAGAAATGCATGAACGCTCGAGTAGATTTTGCGCAGAAGTGTGGACATGCCAGAATTATCTGTAATGATGCTACTGATGTAATTATGAAATCATCTAATATAAAACGTTTATGATGACAACATATAAAATAAAATATGTAGATGATATTCAGCTTAGATAAGCAACATAGTAAGCACTCCATCCATTTAGTAGATGAAGATAGCGATATTATAAAACTGCACTTCATTACATAGACGATTCAGCTGTGTAAGCTCCCCTTGTAACAGTAAATTATTTTTATCAAAATGTAGCATATTAAGTTGCTTCTTATTACTTTTTCTATTTAAATTTTTATTAGGAATTCGTAGATTTTACGGAGGTCGTATATTTTGCTATAAGTACGAAGTGTAAATAATTTACCTGAATGGTAATTAAAAAGGAAATGCCCTGCTGCCTGCATCAATTTGATGTTTGGCATCAAATCGGACACCAGGCCCTGAGCTTTCACTTTGGTCATCATCTGTGAAATATTATTTATTGTATCAAGTTAGTTGTGCAAAAGTACTTTAATTTAGTTAATAATATTATCAAATACCTTGAAAGGTTTTTAAGGTTTTTCTTCTCCAAAAACGAAACAGGTATCAAGTACTTCAAGATTTGAATTACTGATTGTATTTGATTTACATTGTCACTTGTATTAATTACTTCCAGAACTTTCCACAAATACGTGTTACTATCACATCCACCGAAGAGCAAGTGGTCTTCATCGATTTCTGTTTCACTGTCATTACAAGTTTTGCACTGACGTGTTTCAATTTCAAAGTCACGTCGTCTAGTAGAATCCTAGTAATAATATATAAGTACGTGAGAATTGTCCACATGTTGACTATGGACACCGGGTAATTTCTTCCTCTTAATTATGGATGTCGCACACTTGTGTTAGTTTTCTATTGTATTGATTACGATAAAACTGTATGTCGATCAATGAATAAAACGGTCAATGTTGAATCCCGATGTTTGTCGTTGTACTGTGTTTATGTTTACAATTTGATTACGGTTTTTCAGTTTGCCTGTTTAACTTGAGTTGTTGTTTTGTTTTGTTATGGCAAACAGCCAAGTTGAATTGGATTGAGTTGTCGGGTCGTTATGACCGCTTCATAGAAAATCGAATCACAGTTTACACCGGGATAACTTTTAGTTCTTCCAAATTCATACAGCACAGGCAGTACTTTATGCGGTGCAAATCGCATATCGTTCGTGACAATTAAGAAGTAATTTGCACTAGTTATATTTAATGAATTGAAATTTATAGGAATTTTACTGTCTGTCTGACACTTTCACCCAATATGAGTATTATTTTACCGGGAGTATTACACACCCAAAAATTTTTCCAAAGCTGAATTCTAAAGATAAATAAATTGTTCAAACTAAGATAAGAAATACTTAATTTGAATTTATCATCCTACGTTCATATCCAATAATCTTTAGAAGTGCCAAACTCCAAGCACTTCATTCGATATCTAATATTTCATATCAAGCCACAATTTTTCTTTGATCATTTCGTTGGCATCTTCAATAAACTGCCTCGAGCTTATCACTCCGAACACTAAGATCTATCATAAGGGTGTCAGTCAAGCAATTTTGGCTTACACCTTGAAGATATAGAGTCGAAAATATCAGAGCAATTATTTTACAAGCAAGATCTGACATTTTATAAGCAATCTATTTCGTTTACTGTCAAAGATTTCGGAATGATGACTCTTTTAATGTTTCTTATCATTATTGCGAATTAAGGAAAATTGCATTCAAAATGGTACAGTATTGGCCGCTATTATTATATTTATTTCACTATACTAGCTATTCTTTGATCATTTTATTTTGCCTAAATAATAAATATTGACAACAACAACACGAGCATTAGACTTTTAAATAAAAATATCTAAATATGTGTTAATGGTACTGATATACACATACGGCCCAAGCTGGTCGTTTTCATTGCTAGATTTCATCATAAGACTTTTCTACAATCTTTAGTAAGCAAATTAGCACTTAGCCTCAATGGTTACGTGCCAATAGCGCCTCGCATCATCATAAAGCCTAATTTAGCCACTGTCATAATAAGATCTCGCCTAATCATTTCTACACGGACCAATCACTAGCAGTTGTCATCCCTCTGCTTAATCCCATCACCCATCACCTTAACCAGGTTATCCAGTCATCTGCTTGGGTCGGCCACACTTTTATTTCTCTTTTTATGCTCGAAACCCTAGACGGAGCTTTCAACAGGTGGGTCTTAAAATGAACATGGACAAGACGAAAGTCATGTCTAATGCCCATGTCGTACCTATACCGATATCAGTTGGAAGTTCTGTCCTCGAAGTTGTTAACGAATATGTGTACCTGGGACAGGTAGTCCAAATGGGTAGGTCCAACTTCGAGAAGGAGGTTTCTCGTCGAATCCAATTAGGATGGGCAGCGTTCGGGAAGTTAAGGCAGATCTTTTCGTCCAAAATACCTCAGTGTCTCAAGACGAAGGTCTTTGACCAGTGTGTGTTGCCAGTTATGACATACGGAAGCGAACGTGGTCGCTCACTAAGGGCCTCTTGAATAGACTCAAGGTTGCTCAGCGTGCTATGGAGAGGGCTATGTTAGGTGTCTCCCTACGCGATAAAATCCGAAACGATGATATCCGTAGGAGAACTAGGGTGACCGACATAGCCCAGGGATTAGCAAGTTGAAGTGGCAGTGGGCAGGGCACATAGTGCGTAGAACCGATGGCCGATGGGCGGAAAGGTTCGAGTGGCGTCACGTAACGGAAAGCGAAGCGTAGGCCGACCCCAACCAGATGGACGGATGATCTGGTTAAGGTGGCGGGTAGCAGATGGATGTCAACTGCAAGGGATCGGTCCGCGTGGAAATCATTAGGGGAGGCCTTCGTTCAGCAGTGGACATAATTGGGCTGTAATGATGATGATGATGATGATGATGTGCATGGACATGTCTGTTCGTAAAGGTCTGGGTGTTTTCTATGTATAATATGTATATATTTACAAATACAAAGTACTACATAGGGAGAGTCGTAATAAGAAATAGGTACTCTGTGCTTTGAAACACATTTTATGTATAGGTTTCATTACTTAGTTATTTCTATTTACTTAAAATATGATATGAACATCCTAAATGAGTGTGGAATTTATTTAATTCTCTTCATATTTATTTTTTAAATCAGAAAGGGTTGACGTCTTTAACTCATCGTATCCGTTTTTAAGCTTCAATCGCGCAATAACTTTAATTATCTTACGAATATTGTCGAAGAATAATTCGTATTTGTTGCGATATATTACCAATATTCCAAAATAATCCCAGCCATTTTTATTTTAAGAAGCTAACTAAACTTTACCATTTGGACATACGAGTAATCTTGAAAAGAAATTATAAGTATTATCAATCTATCTATCTATCACAGTAAAAAGCTAGAAAGACATTCAAACGTCTTTTACTGCATTCAACACGTTCTTATCTCGTTTAGAAATTAAACAAACTACCGTGTAAAAGCTAAGGTGAAACAGCAAAACGACCACCGTAAAGCTCGGAGAATTAATTTGGCTTAATTAAAATTTTGACAGAGCTACCGTGATAAATAACGTACTCGTACCTCAAAACACAATGAAATGTAAATGTTCAGTTTTAACTACTATTTCCAGCATTTATAAAGAGCAAGAAATATAACTATGTACTTTTATCGTTACTGAAATTAGGTTTCGAGCTATATAAAGCCACTTAACCAAAATATAGATCCTCAGTCTATCCAGAAAGAATTTAAGCGAGAAACAGTTTGTTGAACAGAATAACTATGAAAACAAGTTATTTCAAACAGTGCGTGCTTGTACGCCGAGTGCAGTACACAAAGAGTATACTCCCGTATAGCTGATTTTCCTACCGTGAGTGTTATGTTGAAACTAAAACAAACACGTTTGTTCAGGAGAGTTCTGCGTTGTGTTTATTCAGGAGTTTTGTTGCGCTATCGCATTCAATGCATTTCAATTTTAGCATAAAGTAAGAAATAGTTATTTCATGATGATGATGAAGAAATAGTATTATAGAAATAGTAATAGTTCACACCATTGAGCCACCGACGCTCTTAAGAGCGTTGGTGGCTCAATGGTGTGAACTGTTGCCCTCATACCGGGTGGGCTGAGGTTCAAATCCCGACACGTAATGTGTTTTAGAATTTACAAAATTATATGTACGTTATCCGACGCTCTTACGGTGAAAGAAAACATCGTGAGGAAACCTGCGCACGCCTGCGAAGAGCTTCAAAGGTAGTGCGTGAAGTCGAGCCGAGTAGATTCGACAATTTTCAATCCAAATCTTAATTTGGTGTTCTGGTACAGTTTTAATGTTAATAGTTTTAATAAAATAGTAATTAAATATACCAGAACAAATTGTGTTATAGTTACACCCAATTAAAATCCTGCCATAAAACAGATAGAGTGCAATATTTTAATTTTGAAATAAAATTGCGATCCTATTTGCGCATTTTCAATTTAGCCGAATCGAGGCCCTAAGCTGTTTCTTCAGGAGTGTTCTGCGTTGTTTGTTTTTAATGTTTATTTGGGCGTTTGGTGGCGATATCACATTCAAGACATTAAAATTGTACCATTTTTATTATAAAGTCATAAGTGATTATTGGGACGGTCTTTGCGCTCACCTGGAGGCAAGTGATACTCCTGACCATCACTTACCACAATTTAATAACAGTAAGTAGTCATGTTTTTGAGGCAACAAACGCGTAGCGGCTCGGCCGTTCTGTCAATGATCGCACTAATCAAAATGGTCGTCCGTTGGATAGGTAGCCTTAAAATATGATTTCAAGTCCCTCCGTGCTTCAGTAGGCACGTTAAGATTGTTTACTAGGTGGTAGACTAGGTACTAAGTCGTCTAGGTAGGTACCACCGCATCGCCAGACATCGTCCCGTGAAATAAAATTGCTTGCGCTTCTGTGTTTCAGGTTAAGGGCATTGTCGCTAGTAAAATGAGTATATAAGGGGTATAGGAGACCTAACATCTGTCTCTGAAGGGCGCAGTGCGGCATTGATGGAGTATAATAATAACCGTCTATCAGTTGTTAGTTTCCAACAATGCCGCTCTGTCATGGTCAGGCGTATCACATCAGTTGAGCGCCTGACCGTCCTGCGTAATACTTACGTAACTATATAACGTTATGTCCTACCTTCATAATAATATTTGCCTAGCCAACACCCAGTTAACTAATTTGCAAACGTCCCCAAGTTATCTTATAAGGGTTACCTTTTATAACCTGATTTGATCTTCACAGACGTCGTGTTTGAGTTACCAATTATTAATAATTGGGCTTTACTGGAAGCAGCGAAACTTCGATAAAGTATAAACTAATAAATTTATATATTAACTTGTAGTAAAAAAACTAAGCTCGATATGGGCTATAAAAGATTTCTCTTGATCTGAACAATACTTAGGATTGATGAATATGAAAAGCCGAACTGGTGTTAGATTTTTTAAACATTTTTTTGTGTTTTATAATTTGACAGTTGATTTGACGCGCCCCCTCCGAAACACAAAATCATTGCCCTTTTTCTAGTATAACTATTAATATGTTTCTCACGATTCCCGCGAATGTCACGTTGGATAGCTATTGGAAATAAGTAAAAGGATAAATATCAATAGATTGTAAATAAGTTTTCTTTATGCATATGGAAAAACTACGCGTTATAAACTGTTTTCGAATAAACATTTTAAAAGTAACCTGTCGCACTTCTCTCCAATTGATAGAATGATGAGCCAGTTTATAACTTTAGCTCAGAAGTCAGATCTCGATATTAATAGTAATTTCATAACGTTCAAAAGAACGTTGATTAATATTCTTAAGGGGCAGTCTTAATTATGTCTTAGCATAATTTTGTAATTGTTGTACTCACTTGTAACATATACTCTAGGTTAGTATTATTAAGTGTTATTTACATTAAATTCTGTTTAACTTTTATTTTGCTTAACTGCTTCCATGTCAGCTGTGCTTGTCGTGGCAGTTTGTAATTAAGGCATCACTACTTGTTAGTATCGCTTACGTATGTATAATGTCAATGTAATAAGTGTATGTTTTGTAAACTGTCCTAAAATAAATAAATAAAAACTTAAAGCAAAACAAAGGAAGGTACAGTTTTTTATCATTTTACCTTTCCGATAATCAAATGTTTCCTGTAATGTCACCAAACTGAGAAAAAATGCACAATTTGACCTTTTTCTATATTTTTCCCCGTGAAATATGAACCGACATCTCTAGTTAAGTTACAATCGCAATGGGCGGTAGTCGAATCAGTAGCCGGTCAACATTATCTCGCGTCCCTCTTTGCTTCGGAAGGTAAGTAAATGCCTACGATGTCCTAGCAGTAGGACATCGTTGGCCGAGGGTAGTTCCCGCTCGTCACCCCTAGCTTTGTCCCCTCCGGAGACGAGTGGGATTATTTTTTAAAAAGTTCCCACTCGTCCCCCCTAATAAAACTTTATAACTTATTCAAATCTATAATAACCATATTGTTTCTTAAATTATTTCTATTGTAAGTACTAGGAGACCGTGACTACATAGGAGGTGGTCCAATTAGTACTTTTCAGTGGACAGCATTTTTTATCAGTTCGATAATATAAGGCTTGCCCTGAGAATATTACAATATGATTATTATAGAGTTGATTAAGTTATAAAGTTTTATTAGGCGTTTTATAAAAAAAATCCCACTCATCCCTGGAGGGGACAAAGCTGGGGGTGACGAGAGGGAACTACCCGTTGGCCGATGATGATAATAATAGGAAGCAACCGAGAATCATTTTTTTTTTAAATCAATGAATGATAATGAATGAAATGATACTCCACTGACATTAACACAACACAATCTAGCCCCAGTTAAGCATGAAGCTTATAATTCGGGTACTACGAGTAAACATACTTATTATTATATTCATGCCCGCAAATGTTTGGAAAACGAACCCGGAACCGTTGGTGTAGTAGCCGACGTCTTACTTACTTGTACAAGTAAGTAAGTCAGTCAGTCAGATTTAAGTAAGCTAAAGACTAATGAAAACGTTTAACAAATATTCAAAACCTAGTTAAGATCTAACTCCGTAGTCTCTATAAAGAAATGTTTTTCCATTTGACTTTATTTTTCTTTAAAGGGGTTTTTGAATCATTCCAATTCAGAAAACCCTTTCGTCTTGAACACAAGAAAATTAAGTTTTGCCGATGACACACGTCACGATCCTTTAGCCGAAAAGCCTGCAGTTGACACCTACTATCTCAGATCCTTTGATAAACTGACTTGTGATCCCTCTACCCTACTCGTTTATAGATTTCCAAAAATAGCTGCTCGATGCCGAATTGCGCGGTATTTTTCATCTATAAAATCATACAGCGAATTTTTTTGTCTTTTTATTTACATTTTTGAAATGAAGAATCATCTATTAAATACATTTTTTTTTAAATTTATTAGGACAACCAACAAGATAAACACTGGTACAAGCAACAATAAATTAGAGACAAACTTAAAGCTAAGTGTCACCTTACTTATAGGTTGCCACGGCATGCAATGTGGACTGTAGTATTAAAATTAAACAATTTTAAAAATGTATAAATTTTAAAAAATTGAGGTACAATTTGTAATTTCAGCAAATCAATCAAATACACTGAATGAATATATTAGTGTATCAAGTTCAAGGCGTCAAGCACTGCAGTCAAAAGACTGCAATACTTGACGCCTGAATTTTTTATTTTTTATAATATCATAATGAAAATTGCATATCTCTTCAACCTATTGCAGTCCGCTGCTGGACATAATCATGTCTCCCCCGTTCTGAGCCAGATATCCCGGGCCGCCACTTTCCTCATTCAGCCTCCACTTGCCATTTGCAAGTCCTCGGTCCATCGAGCCTGGGTGTCCTACGTTTATTTAAAATAATGTAGTTATGTTATTCGTAAAAGCGTTTTCTGTTGAATAAAGCAATTGAAGGGGTCATTTGTACCAGTATCTATTAACGTGATGACATAATACTGTATAGAAGAACTGTGACCTATGACAAGGATATTATAGAATGGCTAATTGATTAAGATAAATATATAAATTCAAGTCTTCTAGTACGAAAACCCTTAAACTAGTCAATTAAATAAAGTCTACATTGATTAGGGCCCAAGACACCCTAACACACACGTAATGCATCTCTCCCTACCGCAAACTACTGTTCGGCATTTATAGATTTCCCTCATTTTTCGACAGGATTCCCGGATATAACATTTTCTTATCCAGCTTTATCTAAGGTCCATCGGGCCGGCCTTACGTTGCCAAGACGCGGTCTCTACTCCAGAATTCGTCTGGTGTAACGGTCGTCGGTCCAGCAAGGTATCGGTAACTTTAGTATAAAGAAACAGTAAATGCAGTTCCTCCATTACATTGCATCAGTGTGCGGTTTTTTTTAAATCCCTAAAACATTTGTAGGCATAAGCCGCTTTTACCGCATTCCACCAAAAAGTTTATTATCCTCCAACTAAACGTTTCAGCATTTTGCTGAAGTACTTAAATATACCTTTAAGTGAAGTAGACTTTTACTAGCGAAACATTAAGTAGGACAACAAAATTCGTAACATCCCTTTTAAAGTGGTTCAATAAAAGAAACAGTGCTGTCGGAGTAATGTATCGATGACTCTCTTATATTTTAGTAAATTAACATTTTTAGTAGACGAAAAAAATAATGACAGCTGTCACCTAGAACATACTCCTTCATCAGTGTTTCGAAACTAAGGACCAGATTACACTTGCCTTTTTTTCGCGTAAATATAGGTCTGGACAGGTGCCTCCTGATTGGCAAGTTCAAATCCCACCACGTACCAATGTCATTTTTATTTTCAAAATCATATGTACCGTTTAGCCGACGCTCTTAAGGTTATGGAATTGTGAGGAAACCTGCACGCAAGACATACAAAGGTTGTTCGTGAAGTTGGTCTATTCGCACTAGGCCCGCGTGCACGACTAAGGCCTGTACAAGTATACACCCATTACGGGTAGGCTCGTGCCCCTCGCTAGGGAAGTTTAACCCTTTGAACGCCAATGTCACTTCATCATCAGTTCATTAAACGCCTGCGAAAAGATTGCACGTTGTAGGTTTCCTAACGATGTTTTTCTTCACCGTAAGAACGTCGGTTAAAGTACATATAATTTCGAAAATTCGAAACCACATTGCTACGTGTTGGGATTACAACCTCAGCCCACCCGGTAGGACAGTCCACACCATTGAGCCACCGACACTCATGAGCTGCTAATGGTGACTTACTCGTACCTACCATAAAAAAGGATTCATCGACAGCAAACTATCGATAGCTGGCCACTCTAAAAACTCCGTCGAGTTATAATCTGATTTCGGTACAGAGGCAGTGCGTCTGTTTGGGCGGCGAGTTATCTAGTTTACCAACTCCGAGCTAGTTTGGGCAAATTTTCATTTGCAAGTTAATTTTAACTGTAAATGACAAATGTTCATACTGAGGCTGGCCGTTGAGGATGTTGTCGCAAATTAATCACGGCTCGGGAGCGCTGGCATGTTCATTTTTTTGCCGTCACGGACGGGATTTTGCTTTGAAACACATTTCCATAGCTTCATTTTGAAAGCTGCTGTACTGCTTTCAGAATTAGTTTACAAACTTTGAGGTTTGATTTAAAAGATATGGTATATATGTATTAAATCTTTTTTTTAGCATTCTATCTTTTATTGAACACGAGACGCGGCTACACTATTGGAAATCTAGAAATTCACTACAGACACGCAGTTTCACATTATGAGGCACGTACTACAAAATATGTTATAAGTTTTATAGCCTGAACAGCTACGCTGAAAGCAGAAATGCTTCATATTACTTTCCCAAGTCGACTCCCCACAAACAAATAAGATGTTTTGATTTTGAGTTAAGAAAAGCAAATATCTTTAAAAATTGAGATGTTTGCAAGGCGAGAACAGAATGAGCAAGGCGTTTTCATAATATAAATCAAAACAGCCGGGATTTTTGCGAGGATACAGGTTTTCAAATTTACGACCTCGACTCCTCAAGGCCCTGTTTATCTTGTAAGCGAACCTTCAATCTGGTTAATAATATATGTTTATATATTCATAATGCTATAAAATGAAAGATATAAAGCTTAAGTTTCGAAGCCATAAACTACGTGGCTTAGTTTAAATTGAGATGCTTATATATCTTCAGAGATAAGTTAGAAAAATGGATGCAAATTAATCTTTATTCCCGTTACCGGCACGTACCTCACCGTCACCTAGTCTCACATGCAACGCCCTAAACCGAGGAAAAAGTCCGACTTTGAGATGGACGCCCTTAGACTCGTTGCATAAACTTTTTAGGCTGACAACCAATTGCCCTCGCCACTTAACCGGTAAAGCTATAAAAAGGCCATCTGAAAATAACAGCAACAAAAATCTTTTTTTTTAAAAAGGAATAAAACAAGGATGCATGCCAACGTCACTGACAATTTTCTTCTTGTTTGGTATTTAGTTAACTAGATTGTCTGAGAGAGCATTTCGTATGGTTTTTACCACAGATAACAAATACTAAATGCCTTTTTTTATCACCTATAAGCAGACATTTGACGGCCATTTCACCTGATGTTAAGTGATGATGCGGCTGAGGATGGATCATACCTGGTAACAGCCTAGTAAACTTTCACTGGACCAATACCATAGAAAAAGAATAAAACGCATAAACTGGATTCCAAATTACTGAAGCAAATTAAAGAGTACTCCGCACTTAACTGTACAGTAATTACATGCCATGTTTTCCAATTCTCTAGTATTATGAATTATGAAACTCAACAATTTTCATAATTTGGTCAAAATGTGTTGTCTCGAATCCAGAATCACTTCAAGATCACGGACCTTCATAATAAGCCGTACTTTATCATTGCCGATAAAGTTACTTGTATTCAATGGGCTCTTCTTTCTTTAAAAATAATTATGCAGACTTTTCAGTAATTGATTAAGATCTTGTTTGCTGAAATAAGTATTAGTTGGTGGGGCAACCTCTCAATTTTTTGAATGTCATGAGCAATTGCAGTGACGGCACCCCGAAACGATATCGTTGATAAACAAAAACATCTGAGGTTTTATGTAATCTATCTTTCTTACATACGTAATAACATAGGAGTAATGCATTTGTTAAAAAATACACAGAGAGATCCTCCCCCGAGACACATATTAAATTCCGCGCGTCAACCGTGCCTGTCTCGCATGAAGTCAATTTGCATCGCTGAAGTCGGGCGGACATATTGTTATTGCTTTAACCTCAAACCGGTGCCAACTGGATCAAACGAGACTGAACCGGATTTGGTTAGTTTTGTGATACATATTTACGGATAAATATCCAGAGTAAATAAAGGATCATCAAAATCTTATTAGCTAAGTATAAATTAAACAAAAAAGCCAGCCAATACCTAATACTTATAATACGGACTAGAAAGACGACTTTTGATATCTGATAAACTTACTCACTCTGCGAAACACAAAGTCACGTTTAGTGTTGTTGCGTCTTGTTGTCTTGGCATGTGCTGAGTGACCAACTGACCACAATTTTTCCTTAAAATTATAAAAAAATAAATTAACGCTACATTAATTTACTTTTTTAAATAATTTTAAGGACTAACGTGTACACTTCATTTGGACTAAATAAATATTTTTCTATCTTTATTGTTATCACCCCTTTTTTCCGTAATAATCCAATTGTTAGCGCCAGAGCTATTTTCCATAGCAGGTCTGAATTAAAAAAGACAATCTCCCTCAGGTATATTATTCATAAAAATAAGTTATGCAATATGTCTGTATTGTCTTTTGTAAGCACATACAGTCATATACATAATTAAAAAAAACAGCCAGGCTGACAAGCACATATTATGTACATGCATTTACAAATTTTTAATTTACCACACAATGTCTGTGAAGATTTACTAGATTAATATAGCGCTTAATTTTACAGAGTCTTATATGTAAAACTTTATTATTTGATAGGTAATCTGCAAATAATTGACGGCAACCCTAAAGCTGCCTGACTGTAGACCTCAAAATACCGAGTTTTCATGTTGCAAATAATCCGGATTACCTGATAAACTATATATTTTGTACAGAAAGTAAAAAATATTTTTTGTGGTAATTGCAATAAGCTTGAATTTTACGGAATCGTATATTGGTCGAGCGTCGGTGGTGTTGTTTTCCGATCTGGAGGGTGCAGGTTCGAATCCCGCCACGAAATAGACTTATTATTGTATTTTCAAAATTATATGTATGTTTTATGAGCTGATGATTTATGAGATGATGAAGTCCATTTCTCATGCATATTAATTGATAAAACATTTAAAACCAAGTGATTTTTAGCAACTTTTGTTATGAAACTATATTAATGAACGCAACATTTATATTAGTTGTAGTACAAAGTTCATAATCTATCCATTCTAACAACAAAAGCTCCATAATTTTGTGGCTATTTGGATGAAGTGTTTTTGGGAAAGTCCATAAATGTTATTTTAGAATTGTGATACCTCTGTGAGTTTTTATGTTAACGTAGTCATTATTTTATCAATGTTTCTACTACTAAGACTTTTGTACCTTCTACCCCAATAGAAACAAGAGAACATCAAACTTGTACTAGTTAACCATCAATTCTCTGAACTCACGCCGCCACTCTACCCCTAACGACCCACTTAACTGCCGAAAGCGCTAATTCACTCATCGGCCCTTGCTTCCGATTAAACTAAATGTATAGCCAAACACAAAGACCCCTCAACCGTCAATAATGCACGCGTAATTCCTTTATCTTGTACTAAGTATGAGGGTCCAAATATCCGGTGACGTTAACTTTATAGATCAAAGTTATGGCTAACTACAGTCGTTTATAATAATGGTGGGGTGTTTTAGTTCGTGTACTATCGATAATAGTGGGATCTAATACGAACTGCTACCTTCTGTACGTAGGACGTAATATCTAAGTACTGTATGTGTAATATACACTTTACTAGGTAGTAGACTCGACACTGAGTCGTCTAGGTAGGTACCATCGCAGTGCCAGATATCGTCCCGTGAAACAGGGGGGTACCGCCATCTCTTAAAACAGTGTTATAATAATATTACTTCATCTTTTCTGGTACATAAATGCTGACGTATCATTACATCAATACTGTTTTAAGAGATTGTGGTTACCCCCCAGGAGTGTTATGCACTTTATGTTTCGGGATAAGGGCACTGTAGATAGTAAAAACACCGGGAATAATAGACCTCACAACTGTATCTCAGGTGACAGGCGCAGTGTAGCATTAATAGAATCATAACTGTCTATCAGATGTTGGTCTCCTTCAATACCGCTGTCATTGTCACGCGTATCACTCACCATCAGGTGAGCGTCCTGATCGTAATGTACACTTAGAACATAAAAAAAACATGTGAAATAAACAGACCCAGGGTATACACAAATATTTGTCATTGTCAGGATAGATGGCTGCATATGTACGCACTTAATATGTAGGAGTTGCTTATATGCGCATATTTGCTTCATACATTAAACAATTTCTTCATAATTATTTTCAAATTGGAAATTGAAAATCGTTTAATTCAAGTAATCATAGGATAAAATAATAATAAAATGTTCGTTTATTTTTTAAAGTAATGTATGACATAAGGCGCCTATCATAGGAATATATTTGTGAGGCACTGAAAATTTATTCTAAATTATAAGAAAAAAAAAATTTGTGCTTAAAATAAATTTCAGTGTGTTCTACACTATTGAACTTGGCTCTTATTTATATCTCACTAATTTTGTCAAATCTAAAAAGATTTAAAAAGGGTAACTGCTTACTTTCTTATTTTACGTATACATTTTTACTATAAACAAAACTGAACTAACTTTCTACATGGATAGATTTATATTTTTATACGAGTCTCATATCCTCGATGATTCGATGAAAGTAATATCCTTGGATACTGAGCATCGTTTCATATAGCTGGATAAATATTGTCATAAAGTGAAAATAGTGAGGTAAAGCCAAATATTGGTTTCCTATACATTCTGTATGAAAAGAAGAAAGTCGCGACTTCAATAGAATTCAATAGTGTAATGCCAAATACGTAAAATCTGGTTTGGGTTTTTGATCACAATAATTTTGAAAAAATCCTCAACAGTATGCCCGAAGATGATTTGGACATTAGTTAAGCATTTACATCATTATAAATATATAACTCAAAGATGACTGATTGATTAACATAGTGATCTATCAACGCACAGCCCAAACCACTGGACGGAACGGGCTGAAAGGCATGCAGGTAGATGTAATGACGTAGGCATCCGTGAGGAAAGGATTTTGATTAGTTCTTACACCAAAGGATAAAACTGAGGATGAAAGTTTGTATAGAACTTTGTCTATTTAAACCGATCGAGCTGAGATTTTGCATGCGTAAAGCTACTATGACGTAGGTATCCCTTGAGAAAGGTTGTTGATAAATTTCACTCCTAAGGGCATAAAATAGGGGATGAAAAATAATACTTCTTAACGCGAAGTCGCTGGCAAAAGACAGTTAGCCTATAAAGTCCCACTGTAGTACAGTGTTTTTTAATAGCACGAATTATTTTACCAGTACATACGTAATATCATTTTAAACATGAAATCTAAAACTTTTATTGAGTAAGTAACTTGATTGTGAGAATTAAATAGAATATGACTACAACAAGGGTTCTGGGTTCGATCCCCGGGCAGTGGCAACATTTGTGCGCATGAACATGTCTGTTTGTATTGTTCCAGGGGTTCAATGTATAATATGTATGAATTTACAAAAAAAAATTTAAGTACAATTATCAGTTGTTCGGTAACCATATAAGGCTAAGTGTATATTATTTATTTATCATATTATCATTTATTTTCCTTACTCCGTCAGACAGTATATACTTATATTTGTTTTTCTTTCTACGTCACATTGAATAATACCTGAAGAGTTTTTCCGGGTTGTGCCTTGTAATCCTTTAGTTCGGTAAAGGTTGTATGACTACAATTTCGCGTTTCTTTTCTAAGAAATTCGCGGCAAGTGGTTCACTGATGCGCTCAGACGAGTGTGTCTAAATACGTCTTTTAGGGTTGACAACTTTCCCATAGCACTGAACGGTGTAATCTTCGAGTTTAGTTCGCTGCATGATCCGGGGAGGACGTGGGTTCAAATCTAACGCAGAGTCCGCTTAGTAAAATCACATTGTTCGATTTTTAACAGACTTCAAAAAGGAGGTTACTCAATTCGACCGTATATATATATGCTTTTTTCGAAATTATATGTACATTATCCGACGCTCTTACGGTGAAGAAAACCTTCATGCACGCCTGCGAAGAGACTCAAAGGTTGTATGTAAATTCGGCCAATCCGCACTGGGCCCGCGTGGACGACTAAGGCCTAATCCCTATATGGATAGGCTCGTGCCCCTCGGTGGGGACGTTAATGAGCTGATGATGACATGCTTTTTTATGTTTGTTTGCGGATATCTTCGTCGTTTATGAACCGATTTTGATGATTCTATTTTATTAGATAGAGATTAGTTCAGAGGTAGTCTCATTTTAGAAGTCAGGGTCTAATGATGGATACCAGAGAAATCGAGGGAAACTGATTTCTTATGTTTGTTGGCGTATATCTCCGTCGTTTATGAACTGATTTTGAAGATTCGTTTTTCTTGGAAAGAGGGTACACCAAGAGAAGGAACCCAGGGTTTGATGAAGGGAAACCAAAGTAATCGAACTTTTAAAAATCGACTCAGAGAAACTTCTACTTCATTGCAGTCTATTTTTCCAGTGATTATTTGTGCCAGGAATCACTCAAAATTGTAAAAAAAAAACTTTTCAACTTTATGATTTAGGTAAATAGTTTGGCACCGACATCAAAATTAAGAAAAATATATTTGTAGCTTTTTATTTTGAAGTCGATATTTTTTTGTTTTTTTTTAAAAAAAATCCCAATTAGGTTAGGACTTTGCAATCTGAATTACCTGATTATCAGAAAAGAGATCTGTTTGTACTTAGGAGGATACGTTAAGACAACTGTCATGGCTACTAAATGAGGATCGCAGTCGTTAACACCACCAATCCACATTAGACCCGAGTAGTGGGTTACAACTTTATTTCCCTCATAGATATGCTTGACGGAAAGGCCTGTAGCCTACTGTGGGATTGGCTATACGCTGCTCTGCCCTTCTAACGAGAGTAAGAGTGCAATAAGTTGTGTTTTAGGCAAATTGACATAAGACCTTATCCCTAATTAGAAAAATGATGTCTATTTTTTCAACTTATATGTTTTTTTAGTTTCCTAACACTTTCCGGTGAACTGACGAGCTTTCACCAATTATCAAAGTTAGGTAATTAATTAACTATTCGCGCTTTTTTAAATCTATTGATTCTTTGTTCTGTATTGTATTTTTATCGTTAGGTATAAATGGATGAAAAATTCTTAAGTCAATTTGCCCAAAATCCCGACTCTCTTTGTTAGGCAGGCCGTCCTGATAATTAACTATTGTTATTCATAAATATTTGAACGTTACAATTGTCTAATGTTTTAACATGTTCTAACATTTAAAAGTGTCGCCATTTTTGATTTGTAGTCAATGTTGGTCTTTAAGCTTCGATTAGTATTAACTTTTCGTATTTTATGAAATTACTGTATTATATTAAACTAAGTTGTCAAATGGCTTTTGCTTGTATTAAAATGTTTTGTAACAATTGTATCGAAACGTAATAGTCTCAATATAACATTTATACAACCGGAAGTGGTGCAGTTGCCACCTTTATGAATACTTTTGTTTAGTATTATTTAGTAAAATTTAAATGTTGACTTCCGATTTTAAGCATGCAGTTGATGAATTTTCTTGTAAAGTGTGAAAGAATAAACATCTCTTGTGTAAACTGTTTTACTGTTTTTATACACACTATCACTATATTTTACTTTAGCCGGGCCCTATGGTGTAATGGATGAGCACAGTATACAAGTACAGTGTAGGGCTATCAGACAATGTGTCTTGTTTTATAACAAGGGTCAAATTATGTATTTTTTTCATAAACAAAATGGTGTCAACCCTAACCGCAACTGAGACGAGCATAACACTTGGTCCCTCGTTATTTTGCACTCAAATGTTTCCGTATTAAATTGTAACAAATAAAAGGCGCGAAGGAGGGACGTGAAATCTGCCAAGTTGAAATATGAGATGTCATTAAAAATATAAGCTGTATATGTATAAAACAATAGAAATACAAGCTACATTATGTAACAAGTTTGGACGGCGAATCACAGATGGCGTTGTACCGTCATATTTGAACCACGGCATTTATGATTGAGCGGATCGATTAATTCTTTTTTTTATAACAGAGGGAGGCAGACGAGCATGCAGTTCACCTGATGGAAAGTGTTACCGCCGCCCATGGGCATTTGCAACAGCTGAGGTCATAGGGATGCGTTGCCGGCTCTTCGCATACCAAATGGTAAGTCTTTCACCTGGGACCTTACAGATCTACGATCTCATATACTTAGTAATTTCACTATCTACAGCGTTCTTTTTCCAAAACAAAGAAGTGCATTTCTAACACAATACTACTCTTACAGGACGGTGACATCTGTACTGTGGTGATTACGAAGAGGACTTAGTATTAAGTCGGGTTGACCACCTGTAAATGTTATCATTATATATTAAAATTAGTGTCTGTATAATATTGATTTTTTTTTCTTCTTATACGATATATATTTTTGAAAATTTCATCTATCTGTTGTATCAAGTACTCTAATCTAGAATCTAAATCAAGTACTAATCTCTGACAAGTAGCATTCATTTGTTTAACATTTATGTGTTTAATCTGTTGTTTAATTATATTCTTTCGAAGTATGCAAACACCTTACTTAGTGAAACTAGTATTAAGTTTTGTTGCTCTCGTAATGAGAATACACGAGAGGTATTGAAAAATGAATGAATGAAAATGAAAAGCGTTTATTCAGTTTAGGTCCTTATAGAACACTTATGAATGTCAAATGAAGCTACCACTGGTTCGGGAGGTAGTTTTCCACTGAGAAGAAACCAGCAAAAAACTCAGTGGTTACTCTTTCAAAAAAATGTGTTGAATACAGATTTTCTTGTAATCAAAATAATTATATAAAGCAAATTATATTTTCAATTTTTATCGTATATGTATTGGTAAAACATATAATCTACAAAAGTACTATTAAGCAGTTAGTAGTATTATAAATTTAAATAGATGATAACAAAAAAAAAACAAAAGTAGTGCAGGCGTGGAAATCAACATGTCCATGAGTTTTTATCATTTATATAATCTTCAATACTATAGTAAGCTTTTTTTTATTAAAATAGACTTTACATGAGACTTAACTTGAGCGTCGGTGGCTCAGTGGTGTGGACTGTCGCCTTCCTACCGGGAGGGCTGAGGTTCAATCCCGACACGTACCAATGTATTTTCGAATTTTCGAAAAATATATGTACGTTATCCGACTCTCTTACAGTGAAGGAAACATCGTGAGGAAACCTTCATGCACGCCTGCGAAGAGATTCGAAGGTTGTGTCTGAAGTCGTCAATCCGCACTGGGCCCGCGTGGACGACTAAAGCCTAATCACCCTATACGGTAGGCTCGTGCCCTCGGTGGGGACGTTTAATGAGCTGATGATGAGACTTAAACTATGCAGGGGTAAATCAATTACATATTGTGGTAGCTTATTAAATATTTTAATGCTTAATCCCACAAATGAGTTCCCAACCTTATGCAATCTAAGATTTGGAACGGCAAGTTTGTGTTTGTTACTAGTGTTCAAACCATAGATTTCATTGTTATTTCCGATGTCTGTGGTTCAAACTATGATTATCTGAATTTTTTGAAAATACATGTAAATTTTTGTGTACATAGATGACGCAGTCTAGAATGTACTGAGACGGTAATGTTAAATATTTATTTGTTTGAATAATTCCCTTAGTGAGTCACGTGATTTAAGGCCGTATATGGCACGGATGGATCTTTTCTGCAATACAAAATTGTTTGTAGATCAGCAGCAGACCCCCACATAAATAGACCATAAGACATCACGCTGTGAAATAGCTAATATACACAAGTCTTGCAGTCTCAATATCAGTGAGACTTCTTTCTTTCTTACAGCATATGCAGCGAAACTAAGCCTTCCTGCCAAAGCTGCAATATGCGGACCCACTGCATTTTGCGTCATTTTATACCAGGAAACGGTTGAATTTATTACTTCCATGGGTCTTCATCCAAAGTGATGAAAGTATCTACCTGCCTTACATTAGGCATTGTGAACTTAATACATTTGATTAGATATAGATTAAAAATAACAGCTAAGTGAGGAGCAAATACATATAATTATATTTTTAACTATTTCTATAGAGAAGTCCCATAAATCCTCTGTTTTTTAATAATTTAACTCTTTAAAAGTTCTAATGGTTATCCCTCATTTACATGTGTAAATCTAAAAGACTTTTTGCACTCATCAACATGTGACTTGAGGAGAGAAACAGCAAGATGAGATTTGAATATAATTTACTAGTTAAGTGACAGCAATATTAGTAAAGAACTTTTCAAATGCATCTGCCACCTGAGAGTCAGTATCAAGACTCCTGCCATCAATATTCAGTGAGATCTTGTTGTCTTGTGTTTTATTTTTACAAGTCTCCTTATTGATGATATTCCACGAAACTTTACCTTTATTAGTAGCATTGATTATTTTATTTTTAAAATAATTAGCTTTAGCTACTGCGCAACCTTTTTGAATAATTTCTAACATACTCTATGATAACAGGGTCATTAGTATTAGCCTTAACATCATACAATTCAAATAACTTTTTTCTACTTGTATAAATACCAGTAGTGGCCCAGTCGCTAAATTTAGATCTTTAAAGATTTATTTTTTAGTAAATTAAACTATTTTTTTATTTATTTAGTAACATTAAACTGATTTTTTTTATTATATTAGTAGCATTAAACTGATATTTCTTTTTTTTATTAAGTTCGTAGTTCAAAGGAACTGCTTTTTTAAAAAAAAGACGATACCTTTATGAGTTCAACAAATACCTATAATATATTATAAATGCTCAACCTTAATATGCTGCGATGTTCGTTTTTTCAAGATAAAAGTGCTTTTAAAAAACTCCTAAACTAATATTGCTTTATCTCCAACGCGCTCACTACAAAGCTTTTTAAAACACAGAAAATAATTCTATGACATACATGACAGGGTATTGTCTTTGCTTGCATTAACTAAAAAACATTTTCGAATCACCATCTAAATCGCCGTCCGCTCGTCAGTCTAGAATTGAAATTCAAATCTCCGATTGGCGCTAAAGCCGGTTGATGGGTATTATAAATTCAAATTCTTCAGAATTATGAATAAAACGTTTATCTATGGATCGATAGCGTCGTGTTATAATTCAAGGCAGCTGGACACTCCACGTGCTCGCTTCGCACACGCCTGAGTCCCCGAATGTATACAGTCTGAAATGTATTAATTTAGAAATTGAAATATGTAAGTCAGTGTCGAAGTTTTAGTACTACAAGTAGGCCAAGTTTAAAGAGAAGTAACTAATAGTAGTTTAAATAGATTTACTTGATAGCAGACTGGGTACTGAGTCGATTATATCGCAAAATATCGTAACTTTAAATAGGAGGTGTTATGTTTTGTTTTGGGAAGAGAGCATTCATCATTATCAAATCATCGGCTCATTATATGTCCCACCGAGGGGCATGAGCCTAGCCTCGTAGGGGTAGGTATATAGCCTTAGTTGTTAATGGTCTACGAGGGCCCATCGCGAATTAGCCGACTTCACATTCAATACTTGTGTTATACTAAGGGTGATTTAAGTGATTTTTCCTTTGACTAAAACTGAGACGAATATGACAAACATAACGAAGATGCAATGACGACCGACTAAATGAAACGCAACCAGCCAAAATCATAAAAAATCACAATGTGTTTATGAATGGCTGAAGACGCGGAAAGGCGTCACATTAATAGCTATACATTAATAGACGCACGTAGGCGTCTAAGAAAATTTGTTAGCAAAGTCGACTTTTTTCTTTTTGTATTAGCCAGTCGCAATCGTCTTTCGCAAATGAGTGAAAGTGACATAGAATGCCTTGAGAATAATTAAATCGGCTGTTTACTTTGATGAGGGATAAAATGGGAGTTCGTCTATTTGCATTTCTTAATACCTAAATTAACACCCGCCACCACGACAAAGATAATATTAATTATAATCTATTCATCCTATCGCAGTCCACTGCTGGACGTAGGCCTCCTCCATTTTGCGCCAGATATCCCGGTCCTCCGCTTTTCTCATCCAGCCTCCACCAGCGACCTTTCGCAAGTCGTCGGTCTATCGGGCATCCTACGCTACGCTTACCGAGACGCGGTCTCCACTCCAGAACTCGTCAGCTCCAACAGCCATCGGTTCTGCTACATACGTGACCAGCCCACTGCCACTTCAACTTGCTGATCTGGCGGGCTATGTCGGTAACTTTAGTTCTCTTACGGATTGTTATAAAGCGTGTTCCACAATTCACAAATAGTCTTATTCTGTTGTCCAAATAAATATGTTTGTAGTTAAACGATTAACCTATTTTTAAACACACACACATCCTTAATTATTCAAACGTACACAAAGTGATAAAACGAAACTATGAGGTTAAGAATCACAAACAATGTATTTGTTTTACTCAGAGTTGTTTATCTTACGTGTCAAAGTTTAGCTAAATCAACTTACCTAATGTGGCCTCTTGAGGCGAAACATACGTGACTTTGTAAAAGTTCGCTTATAGTGTTTTGGTTTAGTTCTCAACAGACATCCCTCAACTTCAGTTTGCGCTTATGAATCGATCCGGCTCGAAGGATCACTTCTGGTCTTGTGTGACGGATTTGTAGTACTAGGAATCTGCCAAAGATGTCTTTGGTAGCTAAAATTGTTCTTATTTTTATTCTATGAAGTCGGTCAACAAAAGTTTCAATCCGATCCTATTAAAATCCAGTACGCCGTTGTGGAACAACAGACAAAAAAATTAAAATATGTCATTTTGGTATATCTCATCTCTATCTTTAATCATAATCATCATCGGTGGGTGTAAAGGGTGTTTAGGACTTAGTCGTAAACAATGATGCACAATTACACTCAAAATGTGTCCATGACAGAATTTTCATTCATTATCACGTCACTCACTCGCAGCTCATAGATAGATATGATTCTTTATAGCACACCAAAAAATATACATATTTAACAACAAATAAAGGAAAATAATGCAATTCAGGCGGCCTTATCGCTTGGAGAGATCTCTTCCAGACAACCTCACAAACATAGAAAATTAACAACATGAAAGGGCAAGACAGTGCAAAGTAAGAAAAGCTTAATTCTACTTATAAATACATAATTATATTTTAACATATATACACATATAAAATATAAACACACATGTCATAATGACATAGTAGTGTGCTCGTGCTTTTCGTACCCTTTCAGTGACGCGTCAAGGTCGAAATTTATGTGAATAATTTTGTTATAAATATAACAACAAAGTAACTATTACATACATATGTGTTGTGGGGACTCTGTCATTTTTCGGGTGACATTTCTTCGTGATTGTACATCTAGTTAAATGTTTATCTAAGCTTATACCCGGTAATTTTACTAGCCATAGTGACATAGTGATAGTATAGTGATAGCCACAGAAGTGCACAACACTCCTAAGGAGTGTAAATAGGAATTTAACGGAACGATATATGGTACTGCGGTACGAGTATGAAAATGTCCAGTGTTGCCGAACTATCAATAGTTGGACTATCGATAGTTGACCTCGAAAATCATCTATACTATCGATAGTGCCTGTCGATAGTATCGATACTATCGATAACTTAGTTGAGCGCAATAGTATTGATACACTGCAATACTATCGATAGTATCGTAGCACAATATAGAAATGGGTATCGATACAATCGATCGTGGTAATACTATTGATAAAAGGTTAACTATCGATAGTGCAAAAATTTTGATAGTATCGATAGTTGGTGTAATTAACAAAGCTGATCCTATCAATACAATCGATAGTTACGTACTATATTGAGCTACAATACTATCGATACTATTGCATTGTACCAATACTATTGCATTAAACTAATACTATCGATGCTATTGCTTTTGTCAAACTATCGATAACCTAACGATAGTCGACTATCGAGCGACAACACTGAATATGTCCTATGAAGCGGCGTTATTGTACTATTATCACTTATCGGAGTTCAACACTCGGTAACTGGGAGGCTGAGGACATTGGGAGGTCATTTGCGATTCTTGTTGGTTAAGGACCATATTTATTGATTTAATGTTTATCTAAGCTTATTTATACCGGTAATTTTACTAGCTTAGTGTCCTCATCCCGAAACAAGAAGTGTACAACACTCCTATTTAACGGAACGATATCAGGTACTGCGATATAGAAAACGTCCAGTGTTGCCGAACCCTCAATAGTTGGACTATCGATAGTTGACCTCGAAAATAATCTATTCTATCGATAGGCCTATCGATACTATCGATAACTTAGTTGGCGCAATAGTATTGATACACTGCAATATTATCGATAGTATCGTAGCTCAATATACAAATGAGTATCGATACTATCGATCGTTGGATAGTATGAATTGATAAAAGGTTAAGTATCGATAGTGCAAAAAAGGTTGTTGTAATTTACAATCTGAGTAATATCGATAATATCATTAGCCGATCGATACTTTTTTCCACTAACATTCACACAGCGCCATCTAGTTCCAAGTTAAGCGTGAAGTATTATGGGTACTAAACAACGGATAATGGTTTCTTGTAATATACATACATTTTATGCATAGAAAACACCCAGACCATTACAAACAGACATGTTCATGCACACAAATGTTTGTTCTGCCCGGGGATCGCCGGAACCCTTGGTGTAGCAGCCGACGTCTCAACCGTTACACCAAATGAGTCGTAGAAATTTTACTAAACTTTTGTCTATCGCTTTTGTCCAAATATCGATATACTATCGATAGCCTATCGATGGTCGATTATCGAGCGACACACTACGTCCTATTAAGGGCACGTATGGACCCGTTATTGTAGTATTACCACTTATCGGAGTCAACACTAGGTAACTGAGAGGCTGAGGACATTGGGAGGACAATTTGCGATTCTTGTTGGTTTAGGACCATATTTATTGAATTCTCTCGCCAATATTGAAGTACACTTGCTGGTGAGGGCGATACACAGGCTACATACGTGTGTATGTAAGAAATATCTAAAGGTAAGTTAATATTTCAAACACAGATGAAAATTTGTTAAGTATTCTTACTAGGGTGACCGACATAGCCAGGATTAGCAAGTTGAAGTGGCAGTGGGCAGGGCACATAGTGCGTAGAACCGATGGCTGATGGGGCGGAAAGGTTCTCGAGTGGCGTCCACGTAACGGAAAGCGAAGCGTAGGCCGACCCCTAACAGATGGACGGATGATCTGGTTAAGGTGGCGGGTAGCAGATGGATGTCAACTGCAAGGGATCGGTCCGCGTGGAAATCATTAGGGGAGGCCTTCGTTCAGCAGTGGACATAATTAGGCTGTAATGATGATGATGATGATGATGATGATTCTTACTTGCCTGTAGAAGCTGTTATTTCGGGATAAGTGTCGAACCTAAAGCAACTACATAAAATTATAAATAGTTTTTTTAATGAACCAATGAAATATACTAAATAGGCCACCAGGAGCATAAAATACCTACAAAATAAATATTCCTAGCCTACAATCACCGAGAATTTAATTCTAAGAAATCCAATTCCCATTAAAAACTTAATAAATCCCTTAGTCCTGGATACCTGGAAAAAGGATAATAAAAAAGTGGTATTAATCAAGCTCGGTGGCGTCGGTGGCTCAGTGGTGTGGACTGTCGCCTGCCTACCGGGAGGGCTGAGGTTCAATCCGACACGTACCAATGTATTTTCGAATTTTCGAAAAATATATGTACGTTATCCGACGCTCTTACGGTGAAGGAAAACATCGTGAGGAAACCTTCATGCACGCCTGCGAAGAGATTCGAAGGTTGTGTGTGAAGTCGTCCAATCCGCACTGGGCGCGACTAAGGCCTAATCACCGGGTAGGCTCGTGCCCTCGGTAGGGACGTTTAATGAGCTGATGATGATTAATCAAATGTGCGACTTAGAATTCTAATTGAATTATAGCCATTTTGTCTTGGCAAAAAAATTTCAAAGGTATATATTATGAAGGTAGAATTTTCACAGATCACAGAGAGAGAGAACCCACGACCGCCACGATCCAAATCCACCATCGCGAGACAGTTGAATAACTTGCATTATTATTTGGCCGGCCCATCTAGCCCCAAGTAAAGCGTGTAACTTGTATTATGGGTACGAAGCCACGGATAAACAGTTTTTTTTTTTTTATTTTAAATACGTACATATTATACATAGAAATATCTAGGCCAATACAAACAGACATGTTCAATGTTCATGCACACAAATGTTTGTACTGCCCGGGGGCCGAACCAGGCCGAACCCTTGGTGCAGTAGCCAAAGTCTCAACCATACACCAAATCTTTTTGGGAGACAACCAAACCCGGTCAGCAAGTCAATGTGGCAGTAGGCCGGACACGTACGTCGGAAAACCGATGGGCTTTGAACAGACGAGTTCTGTGGTGGGGACTAGTGTCTTGGCAAGTGCAATATAACTGTTGGACCGCGACGGCTAAAGGTCGTTGGTGGAGGCTGGAAAGCAGAAGACCGGGATATGTGGTGTAAAATTGGGGAGACCTATGTCCAGCTGTGGACTGCGATACTTTTAAGACTAAATGGAAAAAGTTGACCTATAGTAAATGTCTTTGTTCTGTCTACCTTCTTTGTAAATCAATAAACATTTATATTATTTTGTTCACGTTATATGGATATGAAATTTCATGGAATTCAAACTCGTCAAGCTGATCCAAATACAACTGGTTTATTCAAACAGGGGCGTATTCGGGACATTTTCAGGCGAAACGGCCGTTGATACAAGCGATGTTTTAGAATGTTAATTAAGATTAAACTTCCAAGAGCCGTATAAATTGAAACCGAAGTAAATTAATTCTGGTTATATTGTGGCTAAGATTAATGCGTGGTGTAAGGGTCTACTGCGTCCGAACCTACATATCCCCGTACATACAGGGTTAGCAGTTTAAATGATTTACGTGTATTGTGTTTTGTTCCAAAATGGATGCATTTATGTATGGACCGAGGGGCCGAAAATGGAACAGTGTTGAAATCTAAATACCGACAATGGCAATGGAAAAAAAATAAGTCGTGCAAACTGTATTTTAAGTCTAATTTTAACTTAATTGAAAAAGAGGCTTCTATGCGATTGGTAACTCGTTTTATGCTAATTCATGAAATTAGGCCTTGTCTGTATTCAAAGCCACTCCATTACCTACCCCGATTATGGATTTTTTTAATACCTTAATAAATAGATAATTGATGTCCCTGTACATTGCTGATCTTACTAATTTTACTATTCTTTTATGTTGATACATTGGTCATACCCACAGATTTCCCAATACAGGAGATGGGGCAAGCCGCGTTTTTAAGTGCGACAAATGTAAGCTCAACGAGCATACACTGGCTGCCAGTTTACGCTCTGTGAGACGAGTCAAGACGCACGAATATTAGAAGAAATTACCGTTTTTTTCCCAAAATGCCATCCTGTGCAATTGTAACATGCCATCATCGCAATGAATCAGTAAATTTACCAAGAAATATAATAACTTTTCACAGGTAAGAACCGAAAAGAAATTGCGACACTGGGACTGCCTATAAACTTGGCGGCTTGTCCAGTCTAATTGTATATTCGGATGTCTGTGGTCATACCAGTATACATATATCCCAGAAGTAGGGGTTCAATTTTCGAAGAAAAGCAAATTGTGTTAGTTCAATGTCAGGATACTTTATATTTGTACACTGTACATAAATTATGAGCTTGAGCTATAAATCCTAGCGTTAATAGTATCAATATGTATTTAGAGTTACATACCTATAGTTTTTTTACAAACTGCTAACGTAGCATAACAAATATTGTTATATCTGGCACAACATTTATATTTCTTTCTGCATGACCTTAGGTTAACTGGTAGAGAATGCCATTCGGCATTAAGTTCGCCTTTGTACTGTACTTTGTATTTTATGTGCAATAAAGATTTTAAATAAATAAATAAACATTTCGGAAACCTATAAATCAGCAGTGGACAACCATAGACAGAAGTTTCAATGATAAAAGAAGTGAAGGTGATGAGCGTAAATGTAAAAATAACTAATTCTGACTGTATCAGCCCTGATTCTATCTCTTTTTGTAACTTCACTACAAAGTTAGAATGATTAATTATCTCGAGACAAAGGAGCGGCCAAAAAGGGCTCACGGTGAGGATCATGCAGTCAGTTTCATACATGTAAATTCAACCCTTTGCCGTCAACAGTATTTTTACGATACGACTGTAATAATTATTCGTACAATGTGCAATAATAACTCGAACTGCTTGACAATAGATAGATAAATGTATTTTTAACACTTGAAACAAGCTTAAAAGTCGAAAAAACTGATCGAACTTAATTTAATCAATCTGAAATATTTAAAAAAAAGCCAAAGCCATGTTGTGTAGCAAGGCCTGAGACCTGCACTGTGATATAATAGGCCGTTCGATTGGTTGAATAAATGAAATATATATTGTTAGTATAATTTTATATAAGACTAGCTAATCCCCGCGATACCTTTAAGATATGCTCCATTACTTCATTCTTCTTAAATACATCAGCTATCTGTCGAAAATGTCCTGTCCAAATCTGGCCTGTCGTTTCAGAGATTACCCGGAAGAAATAGCAGACATACAAACAAAAATTTAAAAAATATATTTTGTGTATATAGGTATATTCATATGCATGAAAAAATATGGTTATTCCAATATTACAAACAGACAAAATTTCAAAAAGATTAGTGGACATCACAGGAGACCAAAGATCTAGCTGGTAACTACTCAATCCAAGAATTAGTCTTGTGTTTCAAAAGGCCAACGCTTCCAGTATCTTTGGCACTTTGCCTAAAGGGTCTTCTTTGAATTATATTTTTGACTAGCTTTTGCCCGTGGCTTCGCTCGCATTAAATTCGGGATAACACGGTACTTTCATTTATCACTATACATAGGATTTCCCTCCTCCAACTTTAAAGGTTTCGGGGTCAATTTCAGAATTTTTATTAGCAAAAAATATGTTATAGTGAGCTTACCTTAAAAGATAGACATATGCTCTCGCGGACTTTTTTGTAGACCTTTAAAAGGAGAACAATACTCTCATACATGACTTTTGTGCAACTTTAACCGTTTACTCAGCGTACGCAGCGGAAGCTCCAAGTATGAAAAAATACCCCCGATTTTGAAACATCTCATTGCTTCTCCGCTTCTATTACTCGTAGCGTGATGATATAGCCATAGCCTTCCTCGACAAATAAGCTATCTAACACTGAAAAAATTTTTCAAATCGAACCAGTAGTTCCTGAGATTAGCGTGTTCAAACAAACAAACTCTTCAGCTTTATATATTAGTATAGATTATAACAATGTATTTTTAAACCCATTGAACGCCGGGAATCCAGACACAATAGAAAATCTATGGTGTCTGGCGCCTTAAGGCGTCATTGCCAGTCAGAGGGTTAAGGTTATAAATTCATGTTTTAGTATATATCTTGTATTATATATATATATATATATATATCTTTGTATTATTGTATTGTATGTATGATTAAACAAAATAGTTCTTTGCATTTCTTAATAAAATTGCGACTTGTATATCACAAGTGCGATTAAATCCTTTCTTTGGCTAAATTACTTCCACAAATTACTGAATATTAAAGTTCCCACAAAGTGGTAACGGTAACCCAAGTAGGGTACCAATATTCGAACCTATCAGGATATTCTTTATCTAAGATGCATGCCATTGTTACAATATGTAATTATTTTATAAGGATATAAATGCACAAAATGAATAGAAGAGAGAAAATGTACATGAACGTGCATGTACATTTTCTCTCTTATGTTGATTTTTATCCTCTCCTGGCTTCCTTTTCTTTTTTTTCACTGAATCAGATATACGTTTGGCAACCTCGAATTTGAAAACTTAATTAGATACTGCTTTTCAGGCCTGTGAGCTAGTGCAATTCTATTGTTGATTTTGTTTTGTAAACTTTAATGTAAATAAATAATTATTATTATTAAGTAAAGTTTTAATTTAAGGATGGGTAAAGAGCAGTGAAAGTATGACAGCTTTGCTTCGGCACGAATCGAGCCGGCTCCTCGAAAGAATCTAATCTTTCAGAAGCATATGATTTGATAATTTTTGGCTTCGGAAATATGATTTTAGTATTCCTTTTAAGATTGAGTTTAGGTTGAGTATAAGTCCTCAAGATATTTGTCCTGTTTGTTCTAGTTGTTCAATAAAGGAGGGTCACCCTTACCAGCGCCCTTGGGTATAAGGAGCAATTCAAGTAATCCACGTAAGTGCGTCGGTAGATGGTTGCAATTATTTCATTACGTGAACAGACCCAAAAGCTCCCATGTTAATAGTTTAGGAACGTATCAAAATGACTATCATACTATTTGTGGTGAAAGATACTATGGCGACAGTAATTAAACATAGGCTTTAGTCCCTGTTTTATTCACTATCCTTTTTGGAAAAAAAAATACCTATCAAATTTTCTGGTTAAATTAAAATCTTAAATAAAGACATCATTATTAAAATATTTGCTAACTAAAGGTTTGTTTGTGGAGTTCTACCCGTAAACCATATATTTTTTATGACTTATCGCTGTTCGCCGCAGGTGGCCTTCACAGCTTCACCGGACAATTGGCGAGCGCAAACGGCTCTCAGCCCAAAATTTATGCAACGAGCCTAAGTGTGTCCCAGAGTGGGACGCAAACCTCGGCTTATTGCGTTGCAGAGGGGGCTAGGTCACCTAGTATAAGTTTGGGGAGAAAAGCGACCGGGCACGTGCCGGTAGCGCGAATAGGGATTGGGAACTACAGGGATTCGCGACGAAGTCCTCCACCGGCGGGGACGGAATCCCGGTCTTGAGGTGTTGCGTGTGTTCTTATATGCTTTACGCGCTTTGTTCGCCGCGATGGAGACAGTGATTGGATCGTAACCCGTAAACCATAACCAATGACGTGAACTGCTAATGTTCATATAAGCAGTGCATACCCTGTCATCATCAGCTCATTAAACGTCCCCACCGAGGGGCACGAGCCTACCCGTATAGGGTGATTAGGCCTTAGTCGTCCACGCGGGCCCAGTGCGGATTGGACGACTTCACACACAACCTTCGAATCTCTTCGCAGGCGTGCATGAAGGTTTCCTAACGATGTTTTCCTTCACCGTAAGAGCGTCGGATAACGTACATATATTTTTCGAAATTCGAAAATACATTGGTACGTGTCGGCATTTGAACCTCAGCCCTCCCGGTAGGAAGGCGACAGTCCACACCACTGAGCCACCGACGCTCTAATACCTGCATACCCTGTATTTCCGGTCAACTCGGAACTTGGTCAACATAAAAAGGATCCATTCGCAAATTATCCCTAAATTTTTAAACACGTATAGCTTATAAAGAGCATCGGTGACTCAATGGTGTGAACTGTTGCCTCCTACTGAGAGGGCTGAGGTTCAAATCCCGCCACGTAATAATGTGTTTTCGAATTTTCGAAATTATATGTACGTTATTCGACGCTCCTGGACTACGGTGAAGGAAAACATCGTGAGGAAATATGCGCTAGCCTGCGAAGAGATTCAAAGATTGTGTGTGAAGCGTCCAACCCTCATTGGCCCCGGGTTAGGCCTAAACACCCTTACGGGTAAGCTCGTGCCCCTCGGTGGGGACGTTTAATGAGCTGATGATGATGATGATAGCCAATAAACATGTTTTTTTTTTCAAATTTGTATGTTATTGATTAGATTAATTAAAAATAACTTCTTGACGATTCAAAAGTGTTATGTAATGATTTATTTGAATAAAACATTTTTGAGTTTGATTGGCAGCAGACAAACTCGTTTGCTCCAATAGCCATCGGTTTACGGCATACGTGGCCGGCCTTCTGCTTCTTCAACTTGCTAATCTAGCATTCAATGTCATAGCTTTTGTTCTCTTACGGAAAACATTATTTCAGATATTATTAGGTATTGCCATTCTCAGCCTTTCTCTGTACAATAGTAAAATAATCTTCAGCAAACAAGTGCGAATACTATAAATATTATGTATAATAAAATACATCCATTAATCTCCTTAACACGAATATAACCCCTTCATAGAACCTTAAGGGCACACTTCAATACGAGCGAACCTCCCACTGTTAACAGATTTGAAGACCGATTCTGTTTTATGATTCTCATATATATTCCGTAGCCGGGGGCGTGTATTGATTTGCGACTTTGAAACTTTATTAGATGCTTTATCGATTTATTTATTGCTATATCTAGACGATGGCCGTTTGTCCTTGTTCTAGATTAAAAAATAACCTATAAGTTCAAGGATAAAAAATATTTTCTGTTTTTTTGGTATAATACAATTCAGTACAGTAGAATCGTGTGATTTATTATCATATCCAATTATAGGCATAATAAATATTACATACGTGTATGTGTGTGAGTGTACGTGCGTGTGTGTGCATGTGCGTGTGTGTGTGCGCGCGTTACATTGTACCAAAACTAATTTTGTTTTGGTTTACAGCAATGATATTCCCTATATAAAGGTGTTAGGTAAATGTGTTCGAAATTTGAAAAATGTGTGTGTGTGTGCTGTCACTGCATTCGGAACACTTTTTTCGATTGTTTTGTGAGTAAAAAAATTCCTAATAACGAAAATATTTTAAATTGTATTTCTAACCCCACCCAAAGTAGTGAGACTTGACGTTTTGGTTTTTTAAACATACAAGTCGGATACAGTCCAAACGATGGTAAGCAATCTCGAGTTCCATCACAACAGTCCGAACGAGTGGTAGCTTCATTTGACATTCATAAGTGTTCTATATATCTAGAGCGTCGGTAGCTCAATGGTATGGACTGTGGCCTTCCAATCGGGAGGGCGCAGGTTCAAATCCCGACACTTACCAATATGTTTTCGATTTTAGAAATTACCTATATTTACGTTATACGACGCTCTTACGGTGAAGGACGACTAAGGCCTATGCACCTTACGGGTAGGCTCGTGCCCCTCGGTGGGGACGTCTAATGAGCTGATGATGATGAAGTGTTCTATATGGACCTAAATTTATTTAATACATTTTTGTTTTTGACTGAAAAGTAGACTTGTTTTTCTACATTTGCGCACGATGAAAACATAATGTATGCATCATTTCTAGCTGTCTTAATTTGGCGACATGACCATATTATTCAGAGTTCCATCTCACACGGACTGGGACCCAGTCGCCGTCGTGTAATGCATAAAATATTTTGCGTCTGCCTCCAAATATTACGTAACGTATTCTTATATAATGTTCCCTTGGGTCTTCAAATACGTGGAGGTAACTGGTACAGTCAGCGTCTATAATATAGGAGCACTTCGGGTATCCAAATTAATAGACACAACCAAGTGTTCAACATTCAAGTCGCTCAAAAAATTGGAACGTTTAAAACGTCATATAGATAGGAACAAACAAGCGCCAATATTATGGTTACAGTCATCGCGTCAATGGTATCGAAGCACCATGAGTGTTCATAAATGTGGAACACTTTTGAAAAATATATTAATTAAAACCTGTTTACGCAATCTAGTGTTCTAAACTGTGGTATATTAACCTCTGAATTACAAAACTTAAATATAACAGAACTTATCTCTAGTCTTACCCCAGTACTGTCGATGTTTGCGGACCACTAGTTGTAGGTAACTACAAAAAAAAATAAAAAAAATATCCAATGACAATCACACAGAGTCATCTAGCCCCAAACTAAGCATTAGCCTGTAATATAGATATTAAGCTACAGATAAATAAATATACTTTTTTGAAATACATGCATATTATACATAGAAAACACCCAGACCAATACAAAAAGTCATGTTCATGCACACAAATGTTTGATGTAGTGCCTGGGGACCGATCCCGAAACCCTTGGTGTAATAGCCGACGTCTCAACCAATACACCATATAGGTCGTGAAATAGTAATCCCGTCGGATTATTTTATTTTTCTCATAGGGAGCAAACAAGCAGACAAGACAGTTCACTTAATGTTAGATGATGATAAATGTTTTCTGTGTGTTGTTACTTATGTTTTCCTTTGTTTTCGATATTGTGATGTGAGTCCTATACAAATAAATGATTCATCTGTCTAAGTGAATAACCTCCACCTTAGGACAACTTCGCAACTCAAAGTATTAAGGAGTGCAATTGCGACCTTCTAAGAGCTAAAAGGAAAAGGATATAAGGAGAGTAAAAACAATGTTTGTATTGTGTGTACATATAACAATAAAGTGAAACGTATTGTCGAATATACAGGTGCCTTTCCCGGGCGGCGTATATGTTTGACCATACAACGAGGGATTATTACTAGACTTATGGGTACTATGTCAAAGACTAGGGACCGCGATCTGTGGCAGGTTTTTAGTTTTTGCAGGTTTAAAGTTGTTTTTTATTATATTCAAAATTATAGGGAGAGTCGAGTTACTCAGTCAAAAATGTAGTGAACTGTACATTCATGTTTCTATATTATTTTGGTTACGAAACGTTGGAGAAAGGTTTTTCAGTACATTGGTGAATAATTATATTAACATAATCATATACTGTATGAATCGTATGAATAAATGAGCACCTGGCAACAATTTTGTGTTATAATTTAAGTTATTAGGAAAGTTACAGCCTTTATTTAATGTATAAATATGGAAAATCTGTTATTTTCATATTATCTTTCAAGGATTAGTGATAATATTATTTATGTCTTGGAAAAACTTAAATAAATATAGTTACACATTAAGGGTGTTTTTATTTCCTATGAAAATGTGTTTCTCTTATATAAAAATATCTTGAACAGTTATCCTGTTTGGAGACTCTAGTAATTCAAATGTTTTCATTAAAATTCGCATATAAAAACGAAGGCCTTAGAAGTTTAAACCCTAAATCAAACAAAATTGATTTGTCAATCTGCCTATCACTGTGTGTCACTTAATTTCCAGATATTTATGATTTAACGGCATATTCCACTACGAAGGACTCAAAATATTATATGTTTGTTATAAAATTATGCACTAGAGTTTTTTTTCATATTGCCAAAAATGTGTTCCACCGTTACAGCCAAAAATTTTAAAATGTTTTTTATTTGATTTAACCAATGTCTTCAACGTGTACCTTAACGAAGTAATTATATAAATATGAAATTAAGGAACTCACTTTTTTAACATTCAACAAGACAATACCTGGAACATTAAGACAGTACGTTTTCTCTAGTAGACATTTTACAAACAACATCATCATCATCATCATCATCAGCTCATTAAACGTCCCCACCGAGGGGCACGAGCCTACCCGTATAGGGTGATTAGGCCTTAGTCGTCCACGCGGGCCTAGTGCGGATTGGACGACTTCACAGACAACCTTCGAATTTCTTCGCAGGCGTGCATGAAGGTTTCCTCACGATGTTTTCCTTCACCGTAAGAGCGTCGGATAACGTACATATATTTTTCGAAAATACATTGGTACGTGTCGGGATTTGAACCTCAGCCCTCCCAGTAGGAAGATGACAGTCCACACCACTGAGCCACCGACGCTCTGTACAAACAACATTACTCCCTAATGAACTTGTCCCAAAATGAAAAGACGGGTTTCGTGCGTGACGTCCTACAAGTCCAGTTTTCCTGTTAACTGTACGAGAACAGTATAGAAAAGGCAACATTGAAACGACCCTGTTCTTCTTAACTTCGTTCGAAAACATAAAAACGGCAAAAGGTGATTACGTATCTTTCAACACAACCTGACTTTCTGACGCATCTGCGTTAGCGGTCTAGGTGATGAGCGTTAGGCGGGTTGTTGTTCTATGATATTTAAAATACAAAGATTTTCGTGCATTACTAAATTATTAAATAATACTGACATAATTTAAAATATTTTACTACCTACTCAATACATGTGCGTGTGAACCGATGAACCAGTCCTTAGATTCACAAAAAAAATATTTAGCAGAAGTTTTAAAAGAGTCAACTAAAATTATATAAAAGGAATCATTTAAAATTTATTGTCATTTATGGTCACTGGTGGAGGCTGGATGAAGAAAGGAACCTCCACCCAGTCCTATCTGATACAAAATAGCGGCAAGGTCCATCAGTGATATCGACAGATTGAAGATTGAATTGAGGGAGACAGATCCCTTGACGACTCTCAATTCTTACAAACTGTGATCGAAATCTTGGAGAAGATCTTCAGAACCAATATGCTTATTTAGAAATGTAATGTACGAGTATTATTAATTTATTTATATTATGTTATTGTGCTCTTGTTATTGATTTTCTTTTTGATTACTCAGTGTATTTTCTTAAATTTTTCCATTCCCTTTTTTTCTAAGGTACAATCCACGAATAACACAACTTATATTGTATGTCGTATCCTCAATTCGCGGCGGGCCTCCCCCAATGAGCGCCAACCGTCCTGGTTTAAAGCCGCCTGCATCATTTTTCCAACGCGTGGACTGGTGGGAAACTAATGCATCCTGAAATCGTCGGTCCACCGGGCCGCCGGACTTCCCACTTGAGCTTGCCTAAGCGAGGTCACCACTCCAACATGTTTCAGCTTCATCGACTATCTGGAGACATGACCGGCCCACTTCCACTTCAGCATGCTGATTCTAAGAACAATACCGATAATAATCAATGTAATCAATGTGATGACATACTAAATCGCAGTGCCAGATATCGTCCCATGAAACAGGAGTGTTATGCACTTTTGGGTTTCGGATATGAGAGCCCTAACATCTGTGGTCTCTAGTGTCGGGCGCAGTGTGGCATTGACGGAGAATAATATCTGTCTATCAGTTGTTGGTCTCCTCCGATGTCGCTCTGTCATGGTCAGGCGTATCACTTACCATCAGGTGACCGTCCTGACTGTCCTGTACACTAATAACATAAAAATAACTTAACAAACTTACAAATTAAAAACCCTTTAAAATATTATAACTAAATAAAATTATTAAAAGAACTCTCTTCAGATAAGAATAAGTATATCAATCCAAAGGGGTAACGATATAATTTGACTTTTAACATACAGTCCACCCGCTTCATCTTTCAACTTGAACCATATCAAGTCTGAACCCCACGTAGAAGAGATTCGGAGCACGTGTGTTCACACGAGTTTTGAGTGAGCATCTAGTAAGGGGTACGTGTTCCAAGTTCGTCCTGGTTATTGAACGCGCTGGGAATCAGAGGATCTGCCATCGACTTCTCTTATATCTGGTATAATCTGCTTTTAATGATAATAAACCGGCTAAGAGCACAAGTACCTTTATAACTTATGAAAATTGAAAAACTCTTATGAAAATGTGGACAATAAAAATAATAATGGATGGTTAAGAATATGTGGCCATTCTCGGTGCTAATGACCACACAATTTCACTCTATAGTCGTGGATTGAATCATATATTCTAAAAATAAAAATAAATAAAATAATAATTTCCACTTTTCAGTGATTTTGACGACCCATTTGGTGTAATGGTTGAGACTTCGGTTATTATTACAGTACAAACATGTGTGTATGAATATGTCTGTTTGTGTTGGTCTTGGTGTTTTCTATGTATCATGTTTTTACAAAAAAATATATGATAGTATGTTTATCCGTTGTATATATATTATAACATAATAATAATAAATAAAAATCAACTGAGATACACACAGCGCCATCTAGTCCCAATCTAAGCATTTAGCCTGTAATATGGGTACTAAACAACGGATAAACATACTTCTATTTTTTGTAAATACATACATTTTATACATAGAAAACACCCAGATCAATACAGACATGTTCATGTACAAAATGTTTGTAATGCCCGGGGATCGCACCCGGAATCCTTGGTGTAGTAGCCAACGTCACGACCATTCATCATCAGCTCATTAAACGTCCCCACCGAGGGGCACGAGCCTACCCGTATAGGGCCCAGTTCGGGTTGGACGACTTCACACACAACCTTTAAATCTCTTCGCTAGCGTGCATTTTCTTCACCGTAAGAGCGTCGGATAACGTACATATAAATTCGAAAACATTGTACATGGCGGGATTTGAACCTCAGCCCTCCCGGTAGGAGGGCAACAATCCACACCATTGAGCCACCGACGCTCTCACGACCATGGCACCAGATGAATCGTCGATTAAAAAGTATAAAATTTTACTAAATAAAAGTATTTACTATGATTACCTCACGATAAAGGTTATACAGCATCAGGTATGCCAAAAATGGGGTCCAGTGAATTTGGGAATTTCACCCTTACTCCTTCCATTCCGAGACACACGTATTCGATGACAGTTTGATGGATGACCGGTATTGTTTGCTGATCCCTCGTTGAGCAGGTAATCTTCCTCACTAGATTAAATTACAGTGTTTAATATTCACACGCACTTTATTGATGTATGCTGATTGAAAACTGGAATTGTTTGATTAATACATTATTTCTACAAAATCACAGGATATAAGAGACCTAAAATCTATTGTCTCGGGTGGCGTGCGCAGTGTGGCATTGACTGAGAATACTATCTGTCTATCAGTTGTTGGTCTCAATCAAAGCCACCATGTCATGGTCAGGCGTATCACTTACCATCAGGTGAGCGTCCTGACCGTAGGTACTGTACCTACACTCTGTAACATAAAAACCTAACCTTACTTAACTAGCAATCCTGACTTTATTTGCTTTTTGTAGTTGTTGAACAATTTGCATAACAGTATAAATTACGTTTAAATAAATCGACAATTGGCGTCGATTATAGAGTTAATTTCGTCATCAGCCTATAACGTCCCACAGCAGGGTCAGACCTTCCCACATAGCTTGGCCATTCCAAGTTTGGGCCGTAATCCAACACGCGAGCCCAGTGCGAATTGGTAGGTATTAACGACTATACTAAAAGTAAAAAAAAAAATTTTTTTTTTTACCATAACTTATATCTTAACGTTTTCCTATGTGTAAGTATGCCGATGGTGTACCTTTTTAAATAAACAAATTAATATGGTATAGTACCAAATTGGTGATGTGTGTTTGTTCAAAATTATCATTTACAATCACGATGTTATTTGCTACATCGAATTTACCAGTCATTCCGTTGCTAAGCCACAGCCGGTGCTAGCTGCGGTCACTGCACCTGCATTAATCATGCTCTGATTTAGAACTCCCTCGGCTATGTGGTGGAGCAGGATTTCGAAAATACTGGAATATTGTTTTTTAGACTTTAAATAAGAGTCTTGAAAACATTCATTTTAATGATTAAATATTCATTGTATGGGGCTAATCTCAACAAAAATCAGCGTCTGGGTCCGATATTGGCCAGGGCAAATGCTGAGTGGGTGCAATTACTTTGGACATCGTAGTACAGAGGTGTAATCTTGTTTACATAAGTTATTTATATTTCTCTATTTTGATTAATACATTTTGTTCTGTTTGTGTTGCAATTTCTAAAAATAATAAATTATTTCTTTCTTTCTTCTTCAAAAAGAACAGGAATAACCACCACGACTACCAAGGACGGATTTAATTTCAGTAAAAGAAGAAAGTATAACCGCATATAATAATTACGTACTTATATTTTTAACAAACAACATAAACGTTACATGATCGATCGAACTACGGAACTACCTAGTGGAGTTCAGTATTACATCTTTCACTATATTTAAAGATATAAATTTAAAATACTTAAATATATTTTACAATACACCTTATAAGTTTCCAAGGACTACCTATTTAACTAACTTATTTATCAAAATCAGTGTACTTGAATCGTTAACCTACTACCTAGGACTACCTATTAAACTAACTTTTATTATGTTACAAAGTGAACAGGGCGGTCAGGACGCTCACCCGATGGTAAGTGATACGCCTGACCATTACAGAGCGGTATTAAAGGAGACAAACAACTGATAAACACTTATTGTTCTCCATCAATGCCGCACTGCGCCCGTCACTGGAGACAACAGATGTTAGGTCTCTTATACCCTGTAATTTCACTAGCTACAGTGCCCTCATCCCAAAACATAGAAGTGCAAAAGACTTCTATTACACGGGACGGTATTTGGCACTGCGGTGGTACCTACCTAGACGATCGAGTATCGAGTCTTCCACCAAGTTAAATCAAAATCAGTATACTTGTGTACAATACCATTTATTAAACTCAAACTTCAAGTTTCGACGACTCCCAGTTTGTGACTTATAACACGGCTTCAACTTCCCAGTTCAGTTTCAAAGATTAAAGTTTCCCAGCAGAATACGGACTCTAAGAAAGTTCTTTCCGCAGGTACGACTGTTTGAATGATTTATAGAATACTGTTCGGGATAAGTAGGATGATAAAGCTATAACTTCGCTCGTCGCTTCGGAACTTTATTTATAGCTACAAAGTACTTGCGATTTACCATGATCACTTAATTATTACAGCAATTGTTTTCTCAATCTGTAATTTATTAATTTATAATGGTCATGAAATACACAGTCTATTTGAATATGCTCCTGGAATTTAATTTAATTACATAAAATACTCGTTTATGCTTACTATTATGAGAAATAAATAAAACACAAACTAAAAACTATTTTATACATCAAAAGAATATAACTATCATAGATAGTTATATTCTTTTGTACTATCTATGATAGTATAATTTATATGCGAGACATAATTTATATGTCTCGCAATGTTTTCTTTGTTCAATCTTCTATGTATGCCATAATGACGTCTTGGGAAACTGTAAGTTGTTGTGGATTTATGAAATAAATAAATCACAAAATAGCAGTAAAGACACGTTTTTAAACGGTCTCAATTAGTACTTATGTTGAAAGACTAATTTTAAAAAAGTAATATAATTTTTAAATCAACATTTTTGTTTTTGCTGGGTAGAATTAGGGAGGCATATGTTCCGTAGTGGACTTCGATAATTTGAAGAGTCAAAATAGTACAATATTGTTGGTTTTTACTTCATAAAACATATAATTACACTCCCGGGATATTTTCAATCGACAGTGTGCACCGTCTACAAATTCCTTTACAAATAGTACTCTGCCAGTAATATTTATGTCCAATGTGTGTTATTTTGGCAGCAGTTTGTAAAGTATTGCACTGAAATGCCGTTCGTATTTACTTTAAAAGTGGTCCATAAATTTTAAATGTTCGCTTTTATTTACGATTCTCTGTTGAATTGATAATGGATTCAACTGTAGACTAGTTTTGCAAATAACATTGCGCAATATTTTATTGCAAACCGTATGTTAAAACACAAATAAACGACTAATTATGATAAATGTCTTCTAATCAATGATGTTAAAAGTATAGATTCGTGATATGATCAAAAAACAATCGAAAAAAGTGTTCCGAATGCAGCGACAGCACACAAACACATATATTTTGAATGACATTTACCTAAACAAAAGCCTTCAAACTATATTCTCTTTGGTTGTTTGTTTTTGAGGTACGAGTGGCATATCTACTTTTATATATACAGAATATCATTGCTTACAATGGACAAAATCATCTTTCTCTGAAGACGAACTGGTGATTCATGACACCTTTGTCATTGACGCTTTCCGTCTTGTGGACCCATGATAGAGGAAAGCTGAGAACCGGAATACATGGAAAAATTGGGAGAACTATGTCAAGCAGTGAATTGAGATAGGTGGTAGAAGGATAATTTACGTTTAAAATGACTTAATTAGACTGGAAAATATATCAAAAAGGGTTCGTTTGTTTTCCCCTTGCGATTTGAGCATCAGACCACGTAGGTAAATAAAAAATCATATACCTTCAATTGTAGGTATAAAAAATAAAAACATACATTCAAACAATCACCGAGCTTTTTGTTTTATCTATTTATTTTTTTATTAGATACTGACATTTAAACTTAAGTTTTACTTTTACAACACTCAATGGATCCATGTCTTTTGATTTTTTATATTTACTCTTATGAATATCACAACCCACCTCTGAGGGGAGTTTAGGTTAGGTTGTACCAGAAAAGAGTTGTAATACCCCTAAGGTTAGGTAACTATTCTTTAATTTGATTAAGTATTATCGGAAGTACGTTGTCTGCCAGTCACTACGTTCCGAATAAGTTTTACATTTATAATTCAAAAAACAAATGCAATAACACTCGCTTGTTTCTGTAACCGACTGTACCTAAATGATGTGTAAAAAGGATAGATTCGTAATATACTCACAAAACAATCGAAAAAAGCGACAGCACACATACACATATTTCGAATGAACGTACATTTACCTAAACAAAAGTCTACAAACTGTATTCTGTTTGGCGGTTCGTTTTTTTGTTCCACTGCGCTATTTCTTTCTTTACTTCCTTTTCTTTTTTCTTTCTTTCTTTTTAAGACACAGGTGGCGTATCTACGTTTATATATACAGAATATCATTGATGTTTCCAAGAGGAATTTTGTCTCCGTGACAAATTACTTAAAGAGCTCATTTAAGGAACAAATTAACTATATACCCAGCAAAACATTAAAGTGGGTACTATGAATAAGTAATGCGCCCCCGTCATATATTCAGAGTACAGTACTTTGGTGTTCCCATTAGGTCTGTAATTCAATTATTTTACGCATGTTAAAATTATAAATGGTACTATATGTGTAACGTTGACTGTGCTAAGACAAAAGTTATACAAATATAATGTTTATAAATAAATAAATATAAACTGACATTCACACAGCGCCATCTAGCCCCAAGTTAAGCGTGAAGCCTGTATTATGGGTACTAAACAACGGATAAACATATTTTTTTTTTGTAAACATACATGTTATACATAGAAAACACCCATTACAAACAGACATGTTCATGCACACACATCTTTGTACTGCTTGGGTATCGAACCCGGAACCCTTGGTGTTGCAGCCGACCTCTCAACCGCTACACCAAATGGGTCGTCAAATGTTATATTTGTTGCAATGAATTTTAATGACCCATAGTCGAATGACTAAAAGTGGTTCATGCTGATGTACCTTTTCTTTATCTTTAGATTTAAGTTGTGATATTTAAGGAAACTATTGCATTAATAAACGCTTTTTATTTTCTTCGGTAGCGTTGCGCTTACATTAGTTTTATAAGTTATTAAATAAAGTCGAAACAGGTTCGATTCTTCCTAATTTATTTAGGATATTGTGGGGCGTAGGCTGATTCACTTGGCTGATTGTCTGGAAATAAAAATAGTCCCGTGATTTGGAGAGCCTTTGTCCAGCATAAACCTAATAACTGCAATAAATAGCTCTGATATAATCTGAAAAAATGGCTAGAAAAATGCATGTCCATGACTGCATTTTTTTTCTATGTAAAACACGGTTTTTCTGTAAAAGTCTAACATATTGTTTCAAATCCGAAGTATATTGTTTTAGCATTACGTTATTTCCTTAAGTTAAGAAACGTTCTTCAGCTATTCTAAAAATATAACTAAGATCGAGCTGTCCCCGCACACGACTTTGAAGACTATTTTCTTAATTAAAATCGTTTCTTCTTTGTTCCTTTTTAACTGTTAATAATAGTCGTTTATGGAGATAATGAATATGTTGAGGTTTTTAGCAAAATAACATAAAAACATGCATGAATTCACCTTAATAACGCCAAGGGTTTGGGTAAAATAATGAAATTATACATTAATTCACCTTAATAACGCCAGCTAACAATACATTTTATATGAAATATTTAGTCATCCCCAGTGAGGGGTTTTCATTAACAAACTCATGAATAAGGTGTTAGCCATTCACAGCGACACCTGGTGTTCAAAGTTCGTTTATTTTCAATGGGGAATTCATAAAGTTCTCATCTCTTTGTGTATTTAATTTACCCTGTGAAACCTCAAGGAGTAATTTTGAATACGCTTTAACTATCTTTTTATAATTATTTTATTTTATATCATTGGTTGATATTTTTACGAGATCACTGACTATAAATAAGTCCTTGGCTTCATTTTGTAAAAAATATATTTTATTCTATTTATTTATTTAAAGACCAACAGCTTCAAAACAGTAAAAATATGTCAATAAAAACACCAAGCCAAACTAACTGTAAAAATATTTTTACTACTTAATATTTAATAAAAAAACGTGTAAAGTGTCCTTTGTTATTAATGTAATACTTGTTGCTCGTTATCAAATCAATTATTCAAAAATAGTATAGTTATGTAACTTAGAATTTTGTGTGTGTGTATGACTGCGTAAAAACCTAAATTACAATAAAGTTCAAAATCGGTTAGCATTTAGTTCTAACCGTGCTAGCAACTTAGCTGCACCAAGTCGGAATGCCAAGTTATCAAGATAAAGCCCATTCTGCATGCAACGGCGTAAACTTATCCCGGAACACTTCCCGGATTCCAGAAGTTCTTTGACAGCTGTGTGTACAGGGTGTGGTGTTCGAATTGCTAATAAGTTTGGCTTTTGTGTAACAAGTTTATTTAAGGAGTCCTGCCAGGACTTTAATGGGTAACACTTGGTTACATGGTGTAATGAAGGAATGAAAAAAAATGGTTGAGAAAAAGTAATGGTTGAGACTTCGGCTACTACAGCAGTTCGGTTCCGGGTTCGATCCCTGGGCCGTACAAACATTTGTGTGCATGAACATGTCTGTTTGTATTGGTCTGAGTGTTTCAATGTATAATATGTATGTTTATACAAAAAGTAGGCAGGTATAAAAATAATACTATGTTTATCCGTTGTTTACTACCCATATTACAGAATAATACTAAGTTTGGGGCTAAATGGCGCTGTGTGAATGACACGTAACCGAAGAAATTATGTTTACCAGCTAATTAAAGCTCCCCACCGAGGGGCACGAGCCTACCCGTATATGGTGTAAAGTCCTTAGCCGTCCACGCGGGCCCATTGCTGACTGGCCCGACTTCACGTACACCCGTTGAATCTCTACGCAGGCCTGCGCAGGTTTCCTCACGATGTTTTTCTTTACCTTAAGAGCGTTGGATAACGGACATTTTTTTCAAAACAAGTGGTCCGTAGCGGGATTTGAACTCCATACATGCAAATAAGCAGTGCATACCATGTGCGTCCAGACAACCCAGAAAATCGTCAACATATTAAATGATTTCCACTTATTCACCCATTCTCCGCTACAGATTTAAAACCATAGGCGATCTGCTGTCATCAACTGCACTCAATTTGATAATAATATAAATTATTTGTTTTTGCGATTAGTGTCACTCACTTTGCATACCCTACTCATAATAGCTGTGCACGCCACTGCTAAATAACGTCATATAATTAGAGGTAAAATCTCTTTCCTAACCTAATAGTTACAAACTGAAAACAGCTATTTATTCGCCAGTTTCGTAATGGCCGTTTCAAATTTCCGCCTCGCAGGTTTAGGCGATATTTCATTTTAATAATTAAGATTCATAAGGCGAATGCATTAATCACGGAACCGAGCTCGAAGGGAAGCTGGGTCAATTAATATTCTGGGGAACATTTAAAGCATAATTTTTGTCTCTTGCGCAGTATTGCTAGTATGGAAACTGAGATTTTGCTGAGTCATTGCAGGTCATGTTTGTTATAATAAACAATTTATATTATTTATAGAATTGACTATAATTAATGTATTTTATTTTAATTACTCCAATTAGATGAGTGACCATGTCCGTGTGCCTACTCACAAGGGCTCACAGAAAATCAGCGTCAGGGTCCGATTACCGGGCCAGGGCACATGCTGAGTGGGTCGAATTACATCGTAGTAGAACAGAGGTGTGATCTTTATATTTTTTTTACATTTCTCTACTTTGTTTTAATACATTTTGTTTGTATTCCAACCCGCACTGGGCCCGCGTGGACAACTAAGGCCTTTACAACCTATACGGGTAGGCTCGTGCCCCTCAGTGGGGACGTTTAATAAGCTGATGATGACATTTTGCTTTGTTTTGTTCTGTTTGTGTTGCAATGTCTAAAAATAATATTTTTTTTCTTTCTTTCAATTTGTACCTTAGCGTTGTGGAGACTGAATGAGAAAAGCAGAATTTCAGGATATCTGGCGCACAATGGGGAAGACTTGAAAAATATATTCTGCATTAATCAGGTCTACCACTAGCACCACAAACTATCGTGATCCAGTGCAGCCTGCATCATACTTCCACCATTAGCTGTTTCATAAAAAACACAAAGGTTGCCAAATAATACTCAAAAAATTAAGTAAAACTTCGTTTTAATATTTATGATTTTCGCTAAAGTTCGACTTGCCGCCGGCTGTTGAGTTCATTGAACCTTCCCGGTATTTCCCGAGAGAAGCCAGCCCGTTAGCCTGGAATACAATAAACAAAATTAAGCGATATCCGAAATATGAGATAATTTGCTTTGAAGTACATATTCGTCAGGAAATTGTTTCGTTCAATTAATATTGTATTCTTATTGATGTAGAGAAAGCCGTCTACTGAATAATTTACCCTCATACACTTGTCAGTATTAATGACTTTTTTTTTACTAGAGAAGTATGCCAGGCCCTCGCAAAGAGACGCTCTATTGTCTCTGCCTACCCTTTTGTGACCAAGATGTGAGCTTTATTTATTTATTTTAATAGCAATGCTTTCACAAGCAATAAACTAACTAGCAATGACTCTTCTTCATGCCTATGCCAACTTTCCTTTATGCCTATGCCTATAAAGGAAAGTTTTTAATGTTAAAGAGTTTGCTGACTCTTTTTATACCCCGATACGACCTGACGTCCTTTAAGAAGAGAGCGTATTCCCACTTAAAAGGCTGGCAAAGCATTTCTTTGTCCTCTGGTATTGCAAGTGTACATGGGCGACGGAGTCTTTTACCATCAGATAAGCCGCCTGCTCGTTTGCCCGCTATAAAATAAAAAAAATAGCATTCGACTAGTTAATTTTAGGAATTGCAATACTTTCATGATGAAAATAACTATTAACGTCATCTATTCAGATTTTTGTGCAATTTTAAATTACTACTTATTTTGTTTTCAAACATTTGACAACATTAATAATTTACAATAACTTCTAATGTACTATTTGCGCAAATATCTCATAGATGGCGCTGACAGCTATATAACCGTTATGATAAAGTTTTCGAATGATTAAACTATTAATATGTAATATAACAAACAAAGGAATTTTGCATTTTTTTATGTATAGACATGTTGATTTTATTACACAATTATACAACAATCCTTTTCTATTTTATCATTGATTTGAATGTATATTTGACTACATGGTCTGCATAAAACAATGTCATTAGTTAAATCAATGACATATATTTCAATAAATAGGTGCTTAAAATTGTTTTATAATCGATGTTAAGGTAAAAAACCTATAGCCTCTATTCTAGATTTGCCAAATGTTTGTCATTTTAAACATGATTCTAAATGTTTTTCACTAGAATCATGTTTGGCAGCGGCTTTATGTAAATTATTTAGATCAGAATATCCGCTATATATCCAATTGTTATTATCTTGAATTGAAAACAATATACATGGAAAACAAAACAATTTATTTACGAGTCTACAACCGGTTAGCCAGGAAAAATTATCGTATAATTTTAAATTAAAATAACGCGCAGTTTTATCTTTCTTTTGGCACATATCCAACATAGGTACACACCTTCCCTTCGCAAATATGAGAACTTTAATATCATGACTAAAACTTGAAAACGCGCCACTTTTTAATTTACGCAAACACACATCACCAGAACATAACTCACAGCTATAATTTTCCATTATTCAAATCTTATTACAAAAGAAATTCTCCATAAAACAAATAATATTCACTTTTTCTATCATAATCAAAACAATATGGATGACTACAAATTAATATTGCGGTCATTTCGCGAGCGAGCGCTGACCAATCGGGACGACCGTCGAGATAGATAAAGACGACAAGACGTGAAAGACAAACAAAACAACATATAAACTATGACCAACGGCGCAATTTGTAACTATTCATTCAAGTCGAGAAATAAGCTGTGCTTCCCGAGATTTCATATGTGTGCGTGTATTTTAACGCACACGAGCATATTGTCGCCTATCGGGATTTCAACCGTTTACAACTGCGACATTTTATGAATGAATTTCGTAATAATTCGAGATGCACTGGTTAGTTATGTTTACGGCCGCGGGTGGCGTACGAGTCGGCGAGGGCAACGCGCGCTAATATTTAAAAAAACAACTCGAGTGCAGTGGCGTTTTAAAGAAAAATCCAATAACTCTTTATTACAAAATGTATAATATTATGAGTTATATAGTTATTTTAAAAATAATAATTAATATTTATAATAATATTTTGTATTAAGTATTAACGCCGAAACCTAGGGTATGCACTGCCTATATGCATATATGGACGGCACGCCTATTATATTCTATTCCTGCATAGATGAACAATTAACTAACATTGTATGTCTAGGTATACCTTACTTACTTACTGTACCGACATGCAAGTGATTAGCCCCTCTACTTTTGAAAACCGGGAAATGCATGTGTCTGAATCTGACAAACGATTTTCTATTTTGCTCAATTTCTTAACGATCAAGAACTTATGCAAGTTTAATAATATTTGTTATGTTAAGTGCTAGAAAAGTGTCAAATTAGTTTTGGAGATTTCACATATTCAAAACTGTCCACTGTTGGATTAAAAAGCCTCTCCTTATAACTGTCGAATCTTAAAAACCCAATGAATCACGAAATTTGCTATAATTTAATAAATTACCATAAAATACCACTCAATTTCAATTCCCCCTATCCTAAAAATAGGTGCAATAAAAGAGCCGGTAAGCGTAGAAATAGATACTAAGAAGTATCCAAACTAATAAATCGACCGTCATCTTTATACCTTAGCCCTTTTGAGCAGTTCCTTCTGAGCAGCAGCCACGTTCTCATCCTTCCCAGCCCATGTCTTCCAGACAGACGCTTGTAGCGCTCGTCCGTAGCTAAACGTGAGGGCCCAGGGCTTCCGGAGACCTTTCACCTGGTTGATGGCGTTCAGGTTCACTGTGGCTTCTTCTTCCGACTGCCCACCGGATAGGAAGACAATACCTGCCAAGAAGATTAGTTATCATCATTAGCCTATAACGGTCCATAATAGGACAATGGCCTTACAGCACGGCACGGCTATGGCGAGATAGCCTTGGCCTTACCCACCGCGCGTGCACAATGCGGATAGGTATATGTTAACGACTACCATCCTAAGATAGCAGTCGGGACCGACGGCTCAACGTGCCCTTCGAAGCACAGAATCTTGCTTTTCGGACAATCAGGTGATTCAACCTTATAGTAAAATTACCGGGGTATAAGAGACCTGACATCTGTTGTCTCGGTGAGGGGCGCAGTGTGGTATTGATGGAGCATAATAACTATCAACAGTTGTTGGTCTTCTTCAATGCCGCTCTGTCATGGTTAGGTGTATCACTCACCATCAAGTGAGCATCTTAACCGTCCTGTTCACTTACAACATTAAAGAAAACATTCATATGCGAACGGGTACTAGCGTTCTATCATTAAACCTAACCTCTCCTCTTTTCTAGCATGGTGCAGTCTCTAAATTCAGCATTAGACTGACACGATCTTTAATAGTTGAGTAATCTTCTCATATCGCGGATCTTTTAGTTCGACCTACATTTCTTGATAGTGGAGGGCTGTTATGATAGATGCTGTAATATCCCCTCTTATTGAGTGCTTCAACTGATCTCCACAGAAGTAAAATCTTACCTGGAACTGCTGCGGGAACACCTCGAAGTAATGCTGTAACGGTGGCTACCGCGATTTGTTCTGGTGTAGCCTTGTTCTTGTTGCCTTGACCTGGAGTGACCTGAAATTAAGTATAAGCCTAACTGAAAGATCAGAGGTCGAATTATGAATAAAATAAATTAAATAAATAAATATCCCTAACAATTATACTGCGACTTGACATCTTTACACCATAAATTAGTCCCTATACCATCGGCCATATTTTCACATCAAATTCAAGACCGCTGGTGAAAGCCTGGATATGGAAAACAATGTCCAGCATTAGACTACACACACAGATTTAAATTAAATACTCAAATACAAACACAAAATTGTAAAATAAAATCGCTCACCATATTAGGTTTAATCAGTGTTCCTTCCAAGAAGACGTGATGGTCGTTGAGAGCTTTGTAAAGTGCTGCCAACGCTGCCCGCGGTTCAGTGACTTTTTGTGTTCTCTCAATATCATGGTCACCTGTAACAGATTGCACTATCGTGATTGGGTGCCATGATATTGTAATAAAATAAATAATTAAATATTGAGAGCTCGACGCTGATATTAAAGTGACATTGAAGAACAATTAACAACTGGTTATTATTCTCCATCAATGCCACACTGCACCTGTCACCTGAGATAATAGTTGTTAGGTATCTTATACCCGTAATTTTACTAGCACAGTAAAATTACCGTGCAAATGAATCCGGGATTTCACGGGGACGATATGGCATGCAGTGGTACCTACCTAACGAATAAGTATCGAGTCTCCACCTACTATTTCGGTGATAGGGTGGCTGTGAACAATTATCTCGATTTCCTCTATCTGCACTTCAGATGACAAAGTTAAAGAGGACAAATTCTCAGCTATCTGCTATATGGCTGGCATTAGGTCAAACGAGAGTGAACCTAGTCTCAGGTTGGTACCCCGGCGATGGATGTCCTTCTCTTAAAATGGCGTCATTTGAAGATTAGGCCGTAACCTACCACGCGGGCATTAATTGTTGGGTGTTAACGAGTTCTAGATTATATTATTATAGTCGTCTGGACCGATGGCTTAATGTGCTGCGGAGGGCACGGTATCATCTTTCTTTTCGCATCAGATGATTCAACCTGGAACGTCTTAACTAAGCTAATGATCATCATCATCAGCCCGTTAAACGTCCCCACCGAGGGGCACGAGCCTATCCGTAAAGGGTGTATAGGCCTTAGTCGTCCATACGGGCCCAGTGCGGATTGGCCAACTTCACGCACAACCTTCGAACCTTTGCAGGCGTGCGCAGGTTTCCTCACGATGCTTTCCTTCACCGTAAGAGCGTTGGATAACGTACTTGTAATTTCGGAAATATATTGGTATTTGGCGGGATTTAAGCCTGTACCCTCCAGATCGGAAAGGAACAGTCCACATCATTGAGCCACCGACGCTCAAGGAATAAATCACACAAAATGTGTTCCAACTCCATGGATTTTAACCCGCGATCTAAAGTCAACGCTCAGTCCACTCAACCATCGAGGCAATTCAATTCGTGTAGAACAAAATACGTTAAATAATTACCATCGAGTAGCACATCAGGCTCCACAATCGGTACCAGGCCTTGACTCTGGCAGATGGAAGCGTATCTGGCGAGCACGTGCGCCATATCCTTGATGGCCTGCACAGAAGGAGTGTGGGCACCGATCTTCAAAGGGCACCTCCATTTGGCGAATCTGCACCCCCTCTTTCTGTATTCAGCACAACGTGCTGCTAGGTCGTCAAGACCTGGGGGGTTACAACCTTCTATTAATACTGTATTACTATAAAACGTCAGCATTTTTGTACCAGAAAAGGCGAAATAATATTATAGTAATAATGTTTTAAGAGATAGCGGTAAGCCCTATAAATTGTTGTCGTTTGGACACATAAGGCAGCAATCATGAATTAATAGGCATCTCCAGTGGTCGTTAAGCAGGCTATATTATAGCTCTCCACTGTAAGGCCTATAGGCATTCCCACCAATATGGAAATGGGAATTTATGTAACTAAGTATAAAAACATTTTCAAATAAATATGGGGTAAGGCGGGCGCACGGCTCGCTGTGTGGCAGAGGGCGGCGTAGGCGTATTATCGAATATCTCAATGCAATGCGATAATTTATTTATTTTTCATTTATTTAGTTATTAACGACCTTTCTGATGCATTTGTTGAGACATAGTATTCCGGGTTCATTCCCCGTGCAGTACAAACATTTGTTTGCATGAACATGTCTGTTCTGGGTGTTTTCTATGTATAATATGTATGTATTTACAATCATAGGATTAGTATCCATATTAAGGCTTAGTTTGGGGCCAGAAGGTTATGTGTGAATTTTAGTTGATGATTAATCCACATGGCATTAGGTTTCCACAAAAACATTCCATAATATGATTACAATATTAGGTCGAAATAGAGCGTCGGTGGCTCAATGGTGTGGACTATTGCCCTCCTACCGGGAGGGCTGAGGTTCAAATCCCGCCACGTACCAATGTGTTTTCGAATTATCGAAATCATATGTACGTTATCCGACGCTCTTACGGTGAAGGAAAACATCGTGAGGAAACCTTCATGCACGCCTGCGAAGAGATTCAAAGGTTGTGTGTGAAGTCGTCCAATCCGCACTGGGCCCGCGTTGACGACTAAGGCCTAATCACCCTATACGGGTAGGCTCGTGCCCCTCAGTGGGGACATTTAATGAGCTGATGATGATGATGATTAGGTCGAAAATATGATTCAAAATTATTATATGATTCCCTGTATAGGTGACGTACCCTGAGTAGTGACCTCGTCTTCTGAGCAGAAGAGAGGTACAACATCTTTGTCGACCTTGATACCAGGGATGATGTTCTTCTCCTTAAGAACATCAATGAAGGACTCTCCACTGTCGGTCTTCTGGTAAACTGTTTCGTCGAAAAGTATTGTGGCTGAGATGTGCTCTGAAAGTGACTAGAAAAAAAATAAGCTATCATCATTATCAGCTCATTAAACGTCCCCACCGAAGGTCACGAGTCTACCCGTATAGGGTGTATAGGCTTTAGTCGTTTCCGCGATCTCCTAAGCCTAGGGGCCTAACCTAACGTTAGTTGACATTTTGTTACTTTTGTGTTGTTTTTTTTAATATTATTTTTATACTTATAGGATTTGTTGTTGTTAAGCCGTTATTTGTGAAATCTGTTTTAAAAAGGGTCAATAAATGTTTTTCTTTCTTTCTTCTTTCTTAGTAGGTTTCTCTCACTTACAGTCTTCAACCCACGACTACACTGCGACGTAAATACCCTCATTTTAGATTTTTCCTCTCATTTTCTTTTGTTCAGGTTTATGCATCGCATAATCAAATGTATCTAGATAATGAGAGACGCCGGACTCATAAACCTTCATATTTTTCTTTTAAAAGATTTTTTCCATCGTTAACCTTCTGAAAGCACTGTGCAAACATTGGCACGCTCTGTTAGAAAAGGGGATTTCACACAAAAAGGAGTTCGTGCATAAAATTGGCGTCCGTATTCAGTGCAAAGGACCGATCAACTGGTTCTTGGTGAACAAAATTGTTAATATCGCAGTCCAAAAAGGAAAGGACCATAGAAACAAGGCTTAGATAAAGAATACATTAACAAACAAGATTTTTAATTCTTACTCAAAATACAATTTAATATTACGAGTAGTAGTTAGAGCGTCGGTAGCTCAATGGTTTGGACTGTCGCCTTCCTAAGGCAAATGGGGTTCAAATCCCGACACATACCAATGTGTTTTCGAATTTTCGAAATATATGTACTTTATCCGACGCTCTTACGGTGAAATGTGGACATATTCACCGGAAACATTTCTTTTATATGAGTCCTTAAAACATTTAAATATAATACTATGCTAATTAAAAAAAATGCTTAAAAAACGATTATTACAAAAGAGATACGGTACTCAAAACTGGCGACCTCCCAGTATACACTGATTCGACTGTATTATTTTATTTCCTTTTTAAATTTTAAAACACCTAAATAAATAAATATCCAATGACATTCACACAGGGCCATCTAGTCCCAAACTATAGATTTCCCAATACAGGAGATTGGGCAAGCCGCGTTTTTAAGTGCGACATATGTAAGCTCAACGAGCATACACTGGCTGCCAGTTTACGCTCTGTGAGACGAGTCAAGACGCACGAATATTAGAAGAAGTTACCGTTTTTGCCCAAAATGCGATCCTGTGCAATTGTAACATGCCATCATCGCAATGAATCAGTAAATTTATCAAGAAATATAATAACGTTTCAGTGGTAAGAACCAAAAAGAAATTGCGACACTGGGACTGCCTATAAACTTGGCGGCTTGTCCAGTCTAATTGTATATTCGGATGTCTGTGTCCCAAACTAAGCATTAGCCTATTATATGGGTACTGAACACCTGTTAAACATACTGTTACGAGCTGGGGGTTCAGGATAAATTATTGCCAAAAACGAAGAATAACACGGTAACACACTTTATTAATTAACCACTATAAATTACACTCAACACTTATTACAATTACACTCTCACTAATAAGTCAATTCACGCACGCACAATAATCACTCGTTAACTCTTCACACTCTTATATCACACTCGACGTTCCCTTAGATATCGCTGTATCACTCGCTTCTTCCTTGTAGTCGCAGGTACTTCGCTCTTCGTTCGCTCTTGAGTAGAACACAAGACTCCCGGCGCACCCATCGGCCCGCCTTATATACCTGTCCGCCCGGTAAGCTCGAAGCGTCGACTTCATTCTACATAGTTCGCGAAATATATAGAACATACTCTTTGCTATTTGACAATTCGCATTTGACTCTATGGTCACATATTAGCCGCCATATTTAATGTCATTTTAATTACGTCAATTTGTAACAATACTTTTATACTTTGTTTTGTAAATACATACATTTTATTCATTGAAACACTCAGACCAATACAAACAGACATGTTTTATGTTCATGCACACAATTTTTTGTACTGCTGGGAATCGAACCCGGAACCCTTGGTGTAGTAGCCGACGACGTCTCAACCATTACACCAAATAGGTAGTATGTTATTGGATGTTCACTACTAGGGATCAGTCACATGGAAGTCAATAGGGGAGGCCTCCGTTCGTTAGCTGTCATATTAGGAACTTTATAATGAAAATGGACACTGAAGCCCTTGCAATTACTCTTTAACATTTTGTAGAGGTTGAAAATGTTAGAGATGTTATTTCCGAGAAAAGCACACTTATTAAAGCAACTGATATGAAACATCCCTTCATTATCTTGTGTACACGAAAAAAATATATCACGTACAGAATAATCCCTCGGGATATTCCGTTAATATTTAACAAAAGAAGCAAGTCTCCGGGCGTAACGTTTTCACAGGGAATTTCCTTTTTCTGTATGGAGGTAAGTGTACTTTTTATTTGTCCCAGTAATGGGCGCGTTTAGTGACTTGCTATTGTAATAACTGTGCCAGCCTCAGAGACGTGAGTTTTGTGGAGAGTTTATTTGTTATTTTTAACCTGTGGACGACCGTATTAAAAGTTTTAGTACAGCTATATTAACTTTTTTATGTTACGAAGTGAACAGGACGGTGAGGACGCTCACCTGATGGTAAGTGATACGCCTGACCATGACAGAGCGGCATTAAAGCAGTCGAACAACTGATAGACAGCTATTATTCTCCGTCAATGCCGCACTGCACCCGTCACCCGAGATAACAAATGCTAGGTCTCTTATACCCAGTAATTAAACTAGCAACAGTCCCCTCATCCCAGAACACAAAAGTGCATAGCACTCCGTTTCACGGGACAATATCTGGCACTGCAGTGGTACCTACCTACAGGACTCAATACCGAGTCTACCACCTAGTAAAACTTTGTTCAATTTTGGCAGTTTGGTTAGAACATTGCAGGTATCACCGGGTATTCTGCTGCCGGGTAAGCTGTCACTTCCGGCTCAAATGTTTGGATGGTAGTCGTGAACACCCACCAATCCACATTAAGTCTGCGCGGTAGATTACACAAGGTTACGGCACAATCTCCCCGTGGCTATGCTTTGTGGGAATGTATTTTCCCTGCAGTGTATGTGCGAAGTCATAATGATGATGGTAATGACAATGTTCTATAATACCTTTACAGCTTCATCTGAAAATTGGCGAGCGCAGACGACTCTCAGCCTGAAACCCTATTCGCGTAAACAGCATGTGCCGGGCCGCTTTTCTCCCCAAACATATGTTAGGGGAGAAAAGCGGAACGCCCTAAGCCGAGGTTCGAGTCCCGTTCGGGGACGCTCTTAGGCTCGTTGTGTAAATTTTAAGGCTGAGAGCAATCTGCGCTCGCCCATTGCCCGGTGAAGCTGTAAAGGCCATCTGCGGCCAATAACAGTAGTCAGTTCGAAAAAAAAAATCTCAGCCCGAAACTCCATCGCCTCATGTTTAATATCATTCGATGATTAAGACGATGTTTCTTACAAACCTGTGCATTAGTAAATTATATTATAATAATTGACTATTTGAACTTGGTCATATCCATCTACGTTTAATATTCGTGAATACTATATTAATAAATAATTATGTTAATTATATATATTATAATCAATTAATATTATATTGATATATTATTTAATTTTTTTATATATTTAACTTCAGCATAACTTGAGATATGCTGATTAAATAGTTTGAATCTTAACACATTAATTTAGGTGGTCGATTTATAATTTTCCTTATAAAATTGGTAGGTATTTTAAAGGATACTTACATCGTCAGTAGTGAAGAGTAGCTGTCGATAGCGTCTTCGGTTATTCTCCGTATTTTCTAAGTCTACTGTAGCTAGGAGTTTACCAATTCCCTCTGTAATCGAAAAAACACCTACATGAGGCTTCTTGGGGATAGATACTGATATATACTACTATATACATATATATATATATACACGCCTGCGAAGAGATTCAAGGGTTGTGCGTGAATCGTCCAACCCGCAATTTGCCCGCGTGGACGACTAAGGCCTATACACCCTATACGGGTAGGCTCGTGCCCCTCGGTGGGGACGTTTAATGAGCTGATGTTATACTACTATTTTATATGCCCACTGATATTTATATAAATATCTTTTCATAGATAAATATATTATTTATGCTTATTCATTATTTTCAATTTAGACTTGGGTTTGACCCTCGAATGAGGACCAAAATCATTGAGAAACAAACTTCTTCCTTGAATATATTCAGTAAAAACTTTGCGAAAGCCGTATTGGTACAAAGTAACATCAAATTACCATTCGCCTCATCCACCGCAAGGATACCCTTGCCTGGAACAACTATCGCTTCAGCTGTCCGCTTGAGCTCGGCCTGAAGCTCAGGATCGGGGTATGAGAAGTATGTGGTCATCTTCAAATCTATAATAAGAATAAACATCTTAAATAAATCATAAATAAATAAATATCCGCTACCACTAAAACCTGAAGTATGGGTACTAAACAACGGATATACATACCTTAGTACCTTTTTTTAGTATATACATACATATTATAAATAGAAAATGTATGTATGTAATTGTAGCAGCCGACGTCTCAACCATTACATCGTATCGTCAAATCTTTAACATTTTCTTATTTCAATCTCTTTTATAGAATAAGTAGTTAATATAGTTTTCCGCGTTGTCAATATTACCTAAGACGCACAAGCTTAACATGTTAAAGAATTATCATCATCATCATGCCACTAATAACCCACTGCAGAGCACAGGCCTTCCCACATAATTTATCTATGGGGAAATCGGACCAAAAGATTCCCTTTCAATAAATTTAACTTTTACTTGGATGATTGGTTGGACTGACACAAAACAAAATATCTAGTTACAAATTAAAAAGCTTTCAATTCACATTCATGCTTTGGCTTGGTCGACAATGAAAATATATTGCCACATCACATGGCAATTGATCAATTGTAACTGATTGAGTAATCAAACAAGCCAGAGTACTAGTTTGGGATTTTTTAAGAGCATTTTCTAAAATAAGTAAGGTACACGTAAGGCGTATTATAAGATAGCATTTATTTATTAAATTCGGTGCCTATTTCATATCTATAAGGACCACCATTAGCTTCCACAACTTATTATTAAGTTATTGTGACGTATCTAAAACAAGTTGCTCAGCTCTGAGGAATAAGTTCAGTCAAGTTTTATTGAATGATTTGCATTGAACAATGTTTTTAATAAACATTTTGATAAGCCAAATTATTTGATTTTTCGTTGGTAATGGTTCATAAATTACGCAGGTACTCCAACTGCCAAAACCAGACCATATTGCGTATAATTTTTAATATATATAAACGTGTTTTTTATAATAGTAGTACTCACTTAAGAATAGCTTCTAACCGCTTATAGCACAACGTTTCCCGAGCAAACAACAACTCAACTGAAGACTTGCTAAAATTACATACTCTGATAAACGATATCTCACAGACACTGGGGTTATAAAAATATTAAGAGGTCCAATCTCTTCAATCTTAAATGTCTTAATTGTTTACAGACAAATTGCTTATTATTATTTTTTACATAATATCACATTATGCACCAATTATTTGTTTAAACTAATAAGATACACCTGTATTATAATAGCAGCTACAGCTTTCTCTTATGGTATGCAGGCCTTTACCAGGCATTCGCGGCTTCATACAATACAATTTCAAATTTAACTATAATCACAGATTTAATAATATATACTTTATTACATACTATATTATATAATATATAACACCCTAAACACTTAAAAATAAACAATTAAAACAAAAAATATCATTAAAAGAAGTCACTAATAATTATCTTATTATTTATTAAAAATAATTATATTATCTATTAAAAAGCCTACATCAACGCAATAATATATATACTAATATTATAAAGCTTAAGAGTTTTCTTGAACGCGCTAATCTCAGAGACTATTGGTCCGATTTGAAAAATTCTTTCAGTGTTAGCACAGATTAACTAATATGTGTTAGGTAGCTTATTTATCGAGGAACCATGTTATATTACATCACGCTAAGCACAATAGGAGCGGAACAGCAAGGAAGAATAATTCAATATCGAGGGATTTTGAGTTCTCTGTTATATGCGGGCTATTCGGATTGCTTCTAAAGAAAGAAATACTTAAAAGAGGCTGCCACTCGTCACCGACTCGCTACTGGAGACAGGCACCGACATGTACAGTCGAAGCGCCGTAAGCAAACCCATGTGAGCATTGTAGATGGGGTGAGCTAAAAAAAGTGGATGAAGAAAGGCTTTCTTTACAGACCACCAAAGCCTTCATAAGTTTTGGAGTCCAACCAGAGTTGCCACCCATCCCGATTTTGCCGGGACAGTCCCGATTTCGAAGGCATTGTTCCCGGTCCCGGCGGCCTATTGATTTTGTCCTCATTTCATTTTCCTTAGACTGTCTCATATGAGTCATAATATGATGAGGACCACACTTCGAATGTCGTTTATGGATTTCCGATCGTCTCGATTTTTTTTCCCTAAAGGTGATAACCCTGGGTCCAAACGACCAATTTTGCGCTTTTTCCATTGAAAGCAACGATTGCCTCGTGCTAAGGGACCTGGATTTTTGGAGTCTGAGGGAGGAATCGGCGGAGGAATACTAGGCATCAGTGATGGGTAGACTCTGATGATCTTGATACGCTTCGCACATAACCTACAATGCTGCCTTTACTGTTTGCGATAGGTATTTATTATGTGTTCATAAGCCTAAAACTTGTATAAAATACAACTGTTTAAGTATCTACCTAAACTTCTTGATTTTTACTGAAATTTACACAGCGCCATCTAGCCCAAAGCAAGAAGCTTGTACTAAGAATGCCATGCAACAGACGAACATAACATAATTATTTTTTTAAATTCACTACCTACATGAAAATGTATGAAAATTGTACATAGAAAACATAAAGGTATAACTACTTTTTAACCTATCGCAGTCCACAGCTGGACATAGGTCTCCCCGTTTTGTGCCAGATATCCCGGACCCATGCTTACTAATTTAAAAATAATTTATTTAATAACGATAAGAAAAAAGGTTCTTCAAATAATTATTAAATTTAAAGCAATTTTAATACACTACTTATTTGCAAAAAAATTTAAACTATAGTTTTAGTCCCTCTAGAGTTTATACAGAGAACTACATAAATCACACGAACAGCGCCATCTAGTAATTTTACATTGAATCACTTCATTGTATAGCGTAGTGAAGTACTTTTTGACGTTTCATTTGATATAAAATATTTTGTTGGTTTAGATAGATGTCACACCTAGACCGAAATAGTCCCCCTATCAGTAGTCCTTCAAATGACCTTTATGCTGTGTCCTCTCGTCGATTTACTTCGTTTTGACAGTAGTACTAACTGAGTTGCAGTTCGGGAGTGTCTTTGTCTGCTAAATTATTCAAATAGTGAGTATTTTTTAAACACTTCTCGATCATAATTGTTTGCCATGTCAATAATATCGACAGTCAATAACAAATAGACGTACAATATTTTTAACTTACTGCTAGATTGGTGTTCCTCTTTAGGGTTATCAATCCATCACCGGAACCAATTTAATGTAAAAACATTTATTAATGGATTTTATTATGAAATTAATTTTTACTTTTCTCTCATCATATGAAATACAATACTTCGTATTTATATCGAAATATTACATCATGATTTCTTTGTGAAAGTACCCGATTGTATCTACTGAATATTATCTTCTTTTATAAATCCATAAATTACCCTCTGTCGTTGTGTACAAAATTCTAAATTAAAAATAGTGTACTCGGCTTGCTGAATATACCTACTTTACTAATTTAAAATAAATCGACACAGGTATCGCTACTAGTACAATATTGTTGTTTTCCTGGATCTTTAAAAAGAAAGACAAAAAGAAAATACGAAAGCGAATTATTCTCGATAACATGTTACTTTAAATTTTTTTACGTAGTTTACAGGATGAGATTAGGAGTGGCCGTATTTATACTGACCTTTCAAGGTCACCTTTCAGTTGACAGTGAAGATTATGCTTATGTTACATACCTATTACGTATTTAGGACAACCGGCTAGTGTTAAGGAATTTTAGTAAGTTTCGTGGATTTCGGACTAATATTAAATAATACAGTTACTAAACGGGAGGTGCCTCGTCCTGAGAAGGTCATGAACTTGTGCCTACGTACTTCAGAAAATATTGTTTAGGGCGACCTTGAACAATGTCAAGTACTATGTATACTGATTATTAGGAAAATAAATAGTATTTTATTCCTATTTAGGTATACCTAAGATATTTTATAAAGTATTTTAAAAATATATATTAATCTAGTAAGATTCTTACATGATTGTTATTCTTCCCGAACATCACTACTTTGACATTTCGAATTTTAATTTTTATGACAAATGTCAATAAAAGAAATGAAAGTCGTGAATTTTTTAGGTATTTTAATTTTGGTGAGTTTTTGATAGATTTTCTTTATTAATGTCGAGTATAAAATTTGCCTATTATTTATAAATGCAATATTTTCCTAAATAATCACATCTTAAAATGCCGCCAAAAGGTAAAAAGGGTAAAAAAGGGCCACCAGAGTCAGGATGGATGCCAGGTTTTGGGACAAAGGGTAAATCAATTTTCATGTTAGTAATATAGTTAAAAGTAGTACTAAGGTCACAGGAGGTGTTCAATATTAATTATTATTCGACCATTTCACCATATAGTTTGTCATATATCATATATATTAACTAAGGCAATATATAATGGTTGTATGTATATAAAAATCACAACTGTTTCATTTAAACATGTTGTTTATATGAAAGTTCCTTATCAGCCTACTATTGTATCATAGTTCAAGGGTCAACTTATTTTTCTATTGATAGCAACAAACACACCCACTTTCTGATGTTAGTGTTGAATGTGTTGCATAGATTAAATACAATTTATTAGGACACACCCACAAAATTTACAAATACTAGTTTTTATGCTGTTTACCTTGGTGTTATACATTAAAATTCCTGAGTTACATCTTGAATTTTAGTTTTTTTTTTATTTGAAAGAATTATACTATTTTTAAATATTTTACCTACTTTATCTAAATAATATTTGAACCACAATGTGTTTGATTATTAGATATGACAATTGATCAATGTTGTATTTTGAGGTAAAAAAAATATGATGAAAACTTACTACAATACTACATTCATTGATGCCTGGTTAATTAATTTAAGCCAAGTTCTTAATTTGATAAATTTGTTCTTATTCTTTGATTCAATCTTTATCATCACATTATCATTATAGTTTGGCCATTAATATACCAGACATTTTAGCTTACTGCATAACAACTTAGGAAATCTAATTGTAAGTTTGTTAGTATTCTGTTTATTCTTTTTTCTAAATATTTTTAAAAAAGTCCTGAAATCACGCTGTGTACACCATCTCTGGGCTACATTCCTGTCCATTGAACTGTTTTATTTTAATGTGTTTCATGTAAAGACTGTATTCTGTTTGTGTATAATAAATTAATAAAAAAAAAGAATATGCTTATTATATTTTGGTTTGGGTAAACAAAAGTACAAATTATTGGGAAGTTACATTAAGTGATGTTGAACAGTATAACAAAATTCGTCATCTATATATCTTCATATTTTTATTTACTGTCCTTATTTACTTAACGTTTTTGTCCGCAGCAACAATGACCACCTACTTCCAATACCCCACCCCCGAGCTGCAGGAGGAGTTGAAGAAGATCGCCGAGGCGATCGTCGCTCCCGGCAAGGGTATCCTTGCTGCTGATGAGTCCACTGGTGAGTTGTTGGCAGTCCACAGATTTTATAATGACACATTAAGAAAATTGAATATTAAATAACACCCAGACCAATACATACAGACATGTTCATGTACAGGTTACAAGTTACTTAATAATGTCACGTAGGCCCTGCTTTGTGTAAATTGAACTGTAATATGTACATATACACTATGACTACTATATGCTATGTAAAATGATCATTTGAAACTTTTATATCTTTTAAATAAGCGTTCAATTTATTTGATGTACCTTCTTTGAACTTCTGTATCTAACGAAGAATTTAGATACAAAACAAATAGCATTATCAGAAGATGGTCATTTTATCTTAGTGATTTAATCATGTGTAATATAATTTCAATGATAAAAAAATATATATCTGTTTAGAATACAATATGTGAAAGGACCAAAATATTAGTATGATGAATATTTCGTATCTCTAGGTTCTATTATTATATTGGTTTAACATCTTGAATTTATGAAGTAGGTACATGATAATTTGTGGAAATATCTACTAATATACTTCCCCTTTTCTATATTTTTTTTGTAAGACTCACTTTGAAACTAAAGTCCGTTTTTCTCATCCCAGCCTCCACCAGCGACCTTTCCCAAGTCGTCGGTGCATCGGGCCGGTTGAGTTCTTATTCGTGTGACCGAGTCGGTTTCCTTCTCAAGTATTTTTTTTATTACCCAATCCCATCTGTGCAATGCTTATGTTCGAGTTCCACACTATGGGCTCGCTGCTTATTTTGTTATCACCCGGAATCATTCGCCCGGTGAAGCAGTGACGGCCGTTTGTTGAAATTCAGATAAAATTTAGATAAATAAGTAAATAAAATAATTTTGTTGGCCATCAGGAACCATGGGAAAGCGTCTCCAGGACATCGGAGTGGAGAACACTGAGGAGAACCGTCGCAAGTACCGCCAGCTCTTGTTCAGCACTGACCCGGTAAGGTTTCTCTCTCTCTGTAACCTATCGCAGTAGATGAGTCTAGGAAAATG